>PVLA01010208.1:0-65932 GCA_004027455.1 Hydrochoerus hydrochaeris | reverse complement strand
TCTTGAAGAATTTTATGAATTTTCAGTTTATCAACAGTTTAAAATAATTGAATGAGATAATAGGATTTCATATAAAGACGTTTGAAGCCAAATATTTGTCCACATATTTCAAGTATGTAAGACTGAGTTAGTGTATTGATAATTGGTTAAAGATCCTTTTTCATCTTCATTTTCTGTCCTATTATTCTTTTCTTCTAATTTTCATATTTATTTTTGTATTGTGTCATATATATATATTTATATACTTCCCTAATTCTTTAGAATTAGGAAGAATTCATTAGTAAATGTTTATACTGGAGCAAAATTTATTTTCTATTTTAATTGTCCATAAATGTATACATATTTGTAGGGTACCATGTGATGTTTCAATATGGCATATATGTCTCCTTAATTTCTTTGTGATGAAAACACCTTAAAGTAGAAAACATACTGAAGTTCTAGAAAAACTGGTATTATAAATGTCATAGTTTGAATCTGGATGTCCCCTCAAAGCCTCGTGCAGTCACGGAGATGGGCTTCTAGAGCTTGTGAATGATGTATGCCATGGAACAATGCTGGAATTATGGGTGAGAGTGGTGCACTCAAATGGATGTGGCCTACATAAAATATAAAGGACAGAGTCTTCTCTACATGCTCCTTCCTTTTTGTCTTGTTGCTTCTGCTGTTTTCTACCACCATAAACTGTTGCCCTCTACCATGTGCCACCCTGCCTTGGAGTCAGTAGATTTGGACTGAAATCTCCACAAACTGTGAGCTAAATAAACCTTTCCTTCCTTCACTTTGAGTGTAAAGTATTTTGTCTCAGCAATGAGAGAAAAGTAACCAACACAGAATTTGGTACCAGAGAAGTGAAATCATTGCTGCAACTATACCTGACCATGTAGTTCAAGAGCCTTTGAAAATGGCTTGTGGGAAGAGTTTAGAAAGGTCCAGAGATGTCACCTAAAGGAGTAGAACTGGAATGCCTTAGCCTGTTCTGTAAGAGAGATTTTGGTCACAGCTCAGGAGTTCAAAAGGCTGATAGAAATCCTGCTCTGTTTTCTGCTGGGAAGAACTGTATTGGCTGTTGGACTCAAGATGATATGTGTTACTGTTTGGCAGAAAGTTTTTCTGCATTTTGCTCCTGTCTGGAGACTTTGCCCACTAAGACTGATGGCAGCAGACTAATTAATCTGGCAGAAGAAAGTTCAAAGAAGTCAAATGTTGAGGCAATGGTATAGCTATTGTTGGGGACTTTTAGCCAGATTTATGTTGTAAATCAAGAGCAAGGAGCCCAGCAGAACGATTTTAAGTGTTTTGAGTTTGGCTAGAAAAAAAGCTAAGTAAAGATGTGAACTGTAAATATAGAGCTGAGATCTCAATTGCTGAGAGGAACAGAATAGAAAAGATGGCCTGGAGGCATCCCAGACAGCAGTTGGTCTCCATCCTTTGCATCCTCAAGATTGCAAAAGTGAGACTTTGTTTTGAGGAAAAAGCTGTAAAGCACCATATTCCAGAATGGCAGTGGCAGTCGCACAAGTTTCCAAAACAGCAGCAGCGACATAGAGAATTTGTTCCTTAAAATCAGGTTCAGAGTGCTTAGCAATCCAGGCACTTGACTTTTACAGTCAAGAGAGAGGAAAGCCTGGATAATGCTCTAACTGGCAGCAGACCTCGCATCATCAATGTGGTTTTGGGTTTAGATGCATACAGAATGCAAGAGTTATGAGGTTAAAAAGGCTTCCAACCCAATTTCAGAAGGCCTGGGAGACCAAGTAGTGTCCCCCTGAGAGGGCAATGTGTGAAGAAGTGAGTGTGAAGCCAAAGGTGCAGTGAAGACCCCAGAAGTTTGAACAAGTCAGGAATGTATATCATCTAAGGAAACCTGCAAGGAAGGAAAAAAGCCAGCTCAAGAGATAATCTGTGGGTGCTACAACCACCAGAAGTGCTGTGGAAGTGGAATCACTCAAGTCTTTTTGAGCTCACCAGATTGCTTCAAATGCTAAACATGGAACTCCAGAACTTAATGATTGCCTAGCTGAATTTTGGACTTCCTTTGGTCCTATTCTTTTGTATCCCCCTGTTTATAACCTTTGGAATGGTATTGTTTATTTTATGCTATTGAATGTTGAAAGTGTTTAACTTTTCACAGCTAAGAGTTTACCTTAGATCTCAGAGGAGATCTAGGACTTGGACTTTTCAGCACTGCTGAAACTGTTAGAAGTTTGGCAAACTCTTGGAGATGGACTAAATGTGTTATATAAAGGATATGCATAAGTCTTTGGGAGACCAGTGGTGGAATGTCATGGTTTGTGTTTGGATGTCCCCCCTAACACCTCATGTGGTTATGTGGGATCAGGCCTTTTGAAGGTGGCATTTGTGATTGTTGAATAGCACTAGAATTGGTGGTATGAGTGCTGCACCCATCCAGAGGTGAGTAATCAGCATGCAATATAAGGGAGGGAAGAAGGCATGCTTTTCCTCTTTTGCCCTTTTGCTCTGGTTGCTTCTGGTATCTGCCACAGTTGCCCTGTTGCCTTTCAGCCATAGCTACCCGGACTTGGAGCCAACAGATTATGGACTGAAACATTCACAAACTGTGAGCTAAATAAACTTTTCTGTTCCTCATTTTAGGTATCAGATATTCTGTCTCAGCAACAAGAGAAAAGTAACCAAGACCATAAGTAAAATTGTGTTACATGGCATGATTTTTATTATTTTTATTTGAAACTTGTTATACTAATATCAAAATGAAGAAAATTATTGTTTTAATATTTTTCAGCTGCTAATAGGTTATGAAAATGGTACTGTAGTATTCTGGGACTTGAAATCTAAAAGAGCAGAACTGAGAGTTTATTATGATGAGGTAAGTGATTTCTAAAATACTTGAAAAGATTTTTGTCACTTTGTGTCATTTTTTTTGTTGTTGTTGTAAAGCTTGTACTTTACCAGTATATTTATCATTGGGAAGCTAGTACCTGGTTCTGACCTAGTGACTCATTCTTTTGCTGTTCACACATGTTTAACCTTTGTGTTATTTTCCTAAGTAAAAATTCTGCCTTCATTGTCAAATTTTTTTTGCATTTTATATACACCGAGTCCTATCACTTCTGCAGTATCCTGTATCCCTTCATTTGTCTCAGCTCCTTTTCTTTCCTGTAGGTTTCTTTCTTATGTCTTGGCTTATTGTCCTTAAGGTTTTAAGAAACACTATGTGTACCTTCCTTAGAAAATTTATTTCCTATGACAAAAAGGTTAAGTCAGGTAGAAGTGCCATGTTTCTAATATTTTCTCAGAAAAAAGGGAGATTTTATAAATAGGAACACTCAATAAATAAGTGTAATATTTTGAAGTTTTATTGTCCATAACTGAGACCTGATTAGGCTTTCACTGAGGAGAAGCAGCAAACTCCCATTTATTAAGGCATAGTCTCCTGGTTGACACTTTCAGTTCAGATACTGCATCCAGGCAATTTATTTCCTTTTACAGAAGAAGCTGATATAAAGACAGTGAAGCAAAGGTAAAAGATAAAAAAGGGCAAATATTTCTTGTAGCTGTGGAAACAAAAGTCATAATCTGTACTATGAAACTTGAAATATCATGAGAGTGGAGAGTGATAGAGTGATGAGTAACATCCATTCTTATAATGGAAGAATGCCAAGTAATTTAAGGCACCACTAATATAAATAGGGAAAAAAACCCTTACGTACACATATTCACACACATACCCATATTCTTTCTTTTGTTTCACTTCCTCATTTTATCACTGGGAAAAAAATGTCACCATGTGAACCTGTTGTTGCCCTAGAATTCTTCGTATGTTTTTTCCTTTCCTTTTATATCAGCTAAATTTTTAAAGTTTGGGTGCTTAAAGATATAAGGGATTTCATAGATTCCATAACTCAATTCTTAGTGATGATCTTAAATTAAGATTTTATGCTGTATGTAAGATAGTAGAGTAGTGAAGCACTCAAAAGTAAATGATATAACATATAGGGAATTTAATGTTGCCTAGATGACTATAGAAACCTTTTAACTAATTGTCTTTCCTGTGACATCTTACTTTTTCAGTATATCCTTTAATAATAAGAATATTATTTTAAAATGTAGACCATGTAATCTCTATCTGGAAATCTTTAAAAGATTCCCTGTTGTCAACAAAGTTCATATTCACTGATACTAGATTTAAGGCTCTGGTGCTTTTTCCTTTAGTAAATTCAACCATTTCCTTAGCATATCTTTTTTTTACTGCTAAGCCTTTGCTCCTTTTAATTCCTCAAACTCATCATGAGCTTCCTCCTTACCTCTTCTTTTAGTCAAAATTTTTTTAATTCCCTGGACACTGTAAAGTAATGGACTATCTAGCTAGTGCCTTACTGAATCCTCACTGATGAACTGAGATTTTCGTTTTTGAAATCCAGTATTATTTTCAGAAATATTTAGCTGTAAAAGATTACTTCCATTTTAGCTATGAAATTTTTGTTTCACTATGGGAATATTTTTTAAATAAAGAGAAATCTTTTATAGTTTGGCAGAAGGAAAACCCTACAGTTCTTTGAGGAACTGCTGTGATTCCTTTTTCAGATTGTTATCTAGATTTCTGGGTTTCCTCTTTTGTTTCTTTGTTTGTTTTTATCTTTTCCATTTTCAAGAAAAGGAACAGCAACTGAATTGACTAAGTGTGACTAGTGTTTTAACCTTTCAAACTGTTACCTACTCTAAAATTTTCTATTGTTAATTTAAAAATTTTAAATTAGTTATATAAGTTTTGGTTTTCTTTATTTTTTTTTTGAAATTATGTGTTATTTCTACCCTCTTTCTACTTTTTTCTTTAACTAAAATTTTAAAAAAAGTTTTGGTTTTCAGTCAACCCATTAAGACTTTCTTTAAAGAAAAGAGTATAAGCAAATAAATAAAATATTTATCAAGGCAGTTCAAATGTTGGCTCCCTAGATATGTACTATTTGACATCCTGATCTCTTTAACAAGCTGCATCTACATGCCCACTCTTTGATACCACATTTTACTTCATTTATAATAATATTTATTTTGTACTATTTATAATTTTCATACCTGTCCTCTTCAGTGAGTAGAAATTCAGTAGGATAGGAGAAATCTTTAGAGTTGGGAATGCTTCTCTGCCTCCACTTTTGGTGACAAAGGAGCATCAGAGAATTTTACACTGACTGAGGTGATCAAAGTTAACATATAGGCAAGGAAACAAAAGCGACATTTTCTGTGAACCACAAACACAAGGGAGAAAGAAATAAGCAGAGTATGGGACAATGAAAAGTATTTTCCTTCTAACTATCTGTGCTAGAGACTGGTGAAAAAAATTTCTCTACATAGTACTGAAGTTCAGGGAAAGAGAAAACACAAGTCCAGTATTTCATATTGCCTTTTCTAATCAATGAAATCTTATATATCTTTTGAGGCAGAAATTATATTTTATGTTTTTTATGGTATGTTTAATGATTACATTAACCACTGACTCTCTGTAGCTCTAATAACACTGGTTAACACTTTTTTCACATACAAATATGCATACACATATGTATATATGTATTTGTTAAGAGTTCCAAATAATAAATATGCTAAATATTCATCTACATCAATCTTCCCAGTGTTGAATTTCTGTTAAGGAAAAGATTTTGAAAATATGTTCTGCTTTTGTGTCTACTAGAACTTCTCTCATTTTACTTAGCACATTACCCAAGTTTTGTTAATTTATTCATTTAGAAATAATACCAAGGGTTTAGAAATGTGTATGTGTGACATTTACACTTACTCATTCGACAGATATTTCTAGAATATATACTTTATGTAACATGCTATACTAGCACTGGGAGTATACTAGCTAGAACACATAGAAAAATTACTTTAGAGTCTTATCTAATTTGAAACTATTGAACATTGACATATTTTTTTGCTTTAAATCAATTTAAGTAGTGTAGTCAGAGGTAATACAATATTTGGCTTTGAGATTTGTGATGTTAGCAAATATCTCAACCTCTCTATTTCACTTTATATCAACTAGGGAAAAATACATATTTATAGGATTAAATGCATATGTATTTGCAAGTCTGGCACGTGGGGATTGCCTAGAGGGTAGCTATTACTCAAATAATTTTTCAAAATTGGGTACTTTCAATGGAGATAGGCTTCCAGCTTACAAGAAATTATATTCAATAATTATATTTTCACTTCTATGTAAGTAAGTTCTTACATAAGTATCACTGGATACCGAAAGGCCATAGAATTTCAGTGAGTACCTGGCAAATGAATGATACTAAAAAATTTATTTTTCTTTATCTTAGGAGATGATTTTGAGAGGTGTGTATAAGTCTGTGGATGATTGAAGCCAAAGGCAATTCAGAAAAAATATTTTTGTTAGTCATACAATAATTTTATGTGAAAATATTTCTTTTTTGGGACATAGAATATCTATTTTCCTTCCATCTTCAACATGTTTTTTATTGTTATTTTATTAGGCTATTCATTCAATTGATTGGCATCATGAGGGCAAACAGTTCATGTGTAGCCATTCAGATGGTAGCTTGACTTTATGGAATCTGAAAAGCCCAACTCGCCCTTTCCAGACCACAATTCCACATGGTAAGATGTATGCTTTCAAAAGACAAACACTGTGGATAGTGCCTTGACTTGAAGTAGGAGTGGTGATATTAAATAGAAAATGGTTTCTGGTTCTAAATATCTCTTTACACTTTTTCTACATTATGCCCCAAATCTCTGTACTTCATTTTTTCTACAGTTCTTCCTTATTTTGTAAGCTACACTTAGTGGCTGTCTCAACCAAAAGTTAAATAATGATGGTTGATAATGGATCTCTTCTAAGGTAGAAGTGATCATATATAGGAAATTAGGTTTCAAGGGTTGAAGAGAAATTGAGAGAACAGAACTATATTGATCTGACTTTCAGATCTAATTTCCATACTATTTGTACTGTTTTGTTTTCTGGATTCATTCTCTTATTTCTACTCTTGCCATTTTATTCTACTAAATTGTGAGGAGGACTACAGTTGTCACTATAAGTTTTATTTACCTTTTATGTTCTATATTGAAAAGAAGATTTTAATGCAAAGAAAGTGTTTACATTAGATATGCATAATGAGGTCAAAAACTCTAGTGTAGCGACATCTAACCAAATTATTTCAGATAATGTGGTGATTATCTGAATTCCATGTTGGCCTCATACTGTTGGCCATTTGTAAATGTGGAAAGGTCCAAACCTAACATTTAATGACACATTCTGCTTTAAAGTTTCTGAGCATTTTTTTTCCCATATTGTATGATCAGATTTACTCAGAGATTCCTGTGCCCTTACATGCTTAGTTAGCATTTATTTATTTCGAGATTGCCATTAAAAATCTTACTTACATATTTGCTATATATGCATCTCAGGATTAATTGATTGTTTCTAAGATAGATTCCCTGTACTACCTTTAGTCTTGTTTCCCTGAATTATCATGCCTTCTGTATGTAAATATGATTTATTTATAAATTTTACCTTTAATTCTATGTAGTATCAAAATTGAATGTTTATGTTTTTTAGTTTGATTGAACATTTAACACTTTCACATTTGTTTTGTACTGGAAATCTAACTCAGAGTCTCATGCTTACCAGGAGGCACTTATGCCGCTGAGCTATATCCTGGCCCTAACACTGTCATAAGTTGGCCATATTCATGTTTGCTTTATGAGTTTGGGTTGTATTCTATAATTCTTCTTTCTTGTTGAAATGAAACTGTTCATAGGTTGTTGATAACAACATCTATGTTTTTATAGCATATAAGTCAAATTAAATCCCTTCTGCCTCATCATATCATAGTTGAGAAGCAAGTATCAATGATTTTTATAGTAGAAACATTCAATACATATCTATTTATAATCTTTGAGTATATTTTGTTCCTTTTCGTATCAGCCACTTTTATTTTCTAAAGTAAAATTTGTTTAAATGCCATTGTAACTATATCTTAAATTCTTATATACAATTTCATTAATGTTATATACTTTTTATTAATAATAAATTTAAGGTGTTTTCTATATCTTATTATAATTCTCCATTGACATATTAGTTATTTAGATGGATATTTTCAAATATCTAAACATTTTTTGTGATGGATTCTGAGATTACAGCCAGAGAATGTTCAACAAAATTTACTAAAATTTACTTTATAATTAAGGCATAGCCAATTGCAAATGTGCTTAAGAAGAATGTACACTTCCTAACCTCCTCACAAAGGTCAAATTTAAAATTGTATTTATATAAATAATAATTTTGCTAATTTTTAGTTTGATGTTTAAATTTCAAGAAGGGTGAGTTAAATTTTCTTTTATAATGCATTTTCTTTCATAATTCTGTTCACTTCTGATTTATATTTATTAAGAAATCAGTAAAGGGGGTGAGAGCACTTATCCAGTTTTATGTGATTTTACTGGTTCTTGTGTAGTGCTACTAATTATTGAGATAGTAGCATTAAAATTTCTTAACATTATTATATACTCACCTTTTTCTAACTTTATTCTGCCCATTTTGCTCGTATATTTTGAAGGTTTGTAAATGAATACCTTTTAGGTTTCTACCAGGGAACATGTTATTGACTCATGTCTTTTAATCTAATCTTAGTATTGGAATATTTAGTTGGTTAATGTTAAGTTTAATTACTGACAATGTTCAATATAGGCTTGCTGTCTTATTACTTATCTTTCATTGGTTCTATCGTATTATTATTATTTTTCTTCTTAGTTATTTATTTTATTTCTATATTCTTTTAACTTATTTGAATATTTTTAACAAAATTCCATTTGAATTTATATATATATGATTTTTATTTTCATTTTTTACTTAGTTGCTCCAGAAATTAGGCATCCTTCCATAAATACTCGAGGTCTATTAAACATAGCTTTATAACAGTTCACATACAATATAGAAATCTTATAACCATTTTGATCTCTTTATCTTCCCCCACTGTCTTTTATGCTATAGTTAGCACTTGATAGGCCTAAATATATTGTTCTGGTTTTAACTTTTAGTATGCAGGTATATTATTTAATTAAGGAAAAAAAATTCTCCTGTATCTTTAGTAATTTCCTCTTGAATAGTTTTTTAATATTTTTTGTATGTATAAATGAAATTAATTCAGTTAGCATCCTTAATCTGTATATCACTTCTTTCTTCATTCATTTTTTTATAAAACTTTTATTATATAAAAATTTAAAGATATGAAATTAAATGAATAGTATATCTGCCATTCAGACACGACATCAATTAATCATGTGCAATTTTAGCACATGTTAGTTACAAAGAATGAGTTTCATTTTGGCATATTCATACATGCACACAATATACTTCAATTTTACCCCTTTCCTTCTAGTCCCCTCATTGCAATTTCCTCCACTCCTAAGTTATTTCCTCGTCTGTAATAGTGTCCTTTCTGCTTTCATGTCGTTTGTTCCATATTCTACATATAAGATAAAAATATGAGATATGTATGTCTAAATCTGGCTTAACTTAATATGATTCATTTTCCTATGAATGGCATGATTTTGTTCTTTATTGCTGAATAATACCCCGTTGTGTGTATATACCTTATTTTTTTCATTTAATCATCTGTTGATGACCCAAAGCTGTTTCATATCTTAGCTATTTTGAATTGTACTGCAAAATAAAAGTATATGAAAGTATTACTATACTATAGTGACTTTCATTCTTTTAAATACAACTATATACCAACCAGTGATATAATTGATCAAATCATATATCTATCTATAATATTTAGAGGACTCGCCATACCACTATAGATTTCTATAGTGGCTGTACTAATGTACTACTTTTTTTTTTTTTTGTACCTGGGGTGATGAACTTGCTCTTGCCAGGCTGGCACTTAAGCCACTGAGCTAAATCCCCAGCACTAATTTACATTTCTACCAACAGAGTCCTAAAGTTCCTTTTCCACACATTCCCTCCAGCATTTATTGTTTTTGTATTCTTCACAGTAACTTTTCTAATTTGTGTGAGATGGATTGTCAATGTAGGTTTCATTTGTACTTCTCTGATTTTTCTTAATTCTTTTTTTTTTGTTTGTTTGTTTTTGTTTTTTTGCAGTACCGGGGATTGAACGCATGACCTCATACTTGCCAGGCAGGTGCTTATGCCACTGAGCTAAATCCCCATCCCCTTGTCTTAATTCTTAAAGGCTTTTTTTGCTAGATTTAGATTTCTTTTTTAAATCAAATTTTATTGGTATATTTTAGATATACATAATGATCACATTTGTACTTGTGCCTGATATGACTTGATTTTTTCCCCATTCCCCTGCCCTCACTTTAACCCCTCCACCCTTCTCCATTTACAAAGCTTTGTTTCTATTTTTTCCTCTTTTCCACTTTTTAAAAATTTCCCATTTTTCCTTTATTCCTCCCCCTCCCTTGTTCATTCCCCTCTCCATTTGAACATTTTCTTCCTATTTCATGATAGCTATAATTTATTTTGGTCTTTATTTATACTTTTTTTTTTTTTTTTTGGTCATTTTGAAGCAGGGTCTCACTATGCAGTTCAGGCTGGCCTTGAGCTCGTTTTGTAGCTCAGAACTTGCAGTGATCCTGGAGCCTCAGCCTCTGGAATGCTGGGATTACAGGCATGCACCACCACACCCAACTTATATTTATACTTTCGTTTTCTCACACCAGAGAAACAATGTGGTATTTATACACAGGTGTCTGATTTATTTGACTTAAGAGTATGGTCTCAAGGTGCATCCATTTACTAGAAATGTCTCAAGCATCTCCTTTTTTATGGTAAACTAATACTCTTGAATAATAAAAACACATCTTTATGTACACACCAGTTGATGAGCATTGGGGCTGTTTCCAAGATCTGGCTATTCCAAGATTTGACTATTACAAACATGGATGTGGCTGTACTAATAGCTGTGGTATGATACTTTTAATTCTTCTGGGAAAATACCAACGAGGGGAATAGCTAGGTCACATGGAACCTCTAGTACAACTTTTTGAGGAATTCCACACTAATTTCCACCGTGGTTACACCAGTCTGTGTTTGCACCAAAAGGGAAAAAGCAGTACTTCATTCCCATAGCCCCACAAGCATTTGTTATTGGTTGATTTCTTGATAATAACCATTCTCTCCAGAGTATGATGAAATTTTTGTGTTGTTTTAATTTGTGTCTTTTAAATGGCAGTGATGTTGAACTTTTTTTCATGTATTTAGATACTGTTAGTACTTCTTCATCTGAGCTATTCATTTCAGATGCCCATTTTTTTCATTAGGTCATTAAATTTGGGGGCCTGATATTTTTGAGTTCTTCATATTATTTAGTCCTTTGTTTGAGGAACAGCTGGCAATCTTTCCCACTCTATAGGTTGTCTCTTAGTTGGTGGTTTCTTTTGCCATGCAAAAGCTTTTTAATAAGATGAGATCCCAGGCATTGATTCTTTGTAATATTTTTCATGCAATCAGGATTTTGTTTCTAAAGACTTTGCCTATAGCAATGTCTTCAAGAGTTATACCTATTCCAGCCTCTAGCAGATTTAGTGTTTCTGTTTTAATATTTAGATCTCTGAGCTATTTCAGTTTTAGTATAGTATATGGTAAAAGACATGGGTCTAATGTTAATGTTCAGCATATCCAAAGCCAGTTTTTCCAGCACCATTTATTAAAGAGACTAGCTTTCTTTCAGTGAATGTGTTTGGCACCTTTGTCAAAGATAAGGTGGCTAAGTGTATCTGAAGTTGTTTCTGCATTTTCTGTCCCATTGATCCTCAGGTCTGTTTTTTTGGTTTGTTCTTTTTTTTTTTTTTTCCTTTTGGTCAGTACATACTGTTTTTATCATAGTAGATTTGTAATATAATTTCAAGTTTCAGATTATGATCCCCCCGTTTTGCCTTTGTTGCCAAGAATTGTTTTTGCTGTCTAGGTCTCTTCTGGTTCCCAATGAGTTTTAAAGTTGTTTTGTCTAGTTCTGTGAGACATACTGTTGGAATTTTGATCAGAAATGTCTTATATCTGTATAATAATTTTGGAAGTATGACCTTTTCAGTATGTTGGTTCTTCTTACCCAAGAACAAGGAATATCTTTCCATTTTCTGATACCCACTTCAATTTCCTTTTTCAGGGTACTATAGTTTTCAATGTAGAAGTCTGTTACTTCTTCCATTTGATTGAGTCCTATGTTTTTCTTTCTTTTTTTTTTTTTAGATGCTATTATGAAAGGTGTTGTTTCTATAATTTCTCTCGCCTGAGTTTGCTATTAGTATGCTGGAAGGATATTGATTTTTGATTGTTGACCTTGTATTTAGGTATGCTACTGATTTTGCTTATTAAATCTAGGACTTCTGGTAGAATTTTTGGTGTCTGCTATGTAGAGTATCATGTCATCCATGAATAAGTATAATTTAACTTCTTCCTTTCCTATCATTCCTTTTATTTCTTTCTGTTGCTTAATTGCTCTACCTAAAGTGTCTAGAACTACATTGAAGTACATCCTTGTCTTGTTTCTGATTTTACCATGAAAGTTTTCAGTTTATTTTCATTTAGTATGATATTGGCTGTTGGTTTATTATAGATGGCTCTTATTAGATTAAGATCAAGACCATGTATTCCAATTTTCTGCAGGTTTTTTTTTATCATGAATAGGTGTTGGATTTTATCAAAAGTTATATATTGAGATGACATACGCTTTTTGTCCTTGGATTTGTTAATTTGGTGTATTACATTAATTGACTTACATATGTTGAACCATCCCTGCATCTCTGGGATGATTCCAACTTGGTCATGGTGTATAATCTTCTTGAAGATTTGCTGCATTCTGATTACCAGTATCTTATTGAGGATTTTTGCATTGTGTTCACTAAGGAGATTGGCCTATAGTTCTCTTTTTTGGTTGATTCTTTTTCTGATTTTGGTATCAGTGTAATGCTTGCTTCCAGACTATATTTGTGAGTGTTGCTTCCCTTTCAGTTTCATTAGTTTGAGAAATAGTGTTGTTAGGTCTACTCTAAATTTCTTGTGGAATTTAGCAGTGAATCCATCAGGGCCTGGGCTTTTCTTCACTGGTAGATTTTTAATTACATCTTAATTTTCTTTGATTGATATTGATTTATTTAGGATGTTAATATCTTATGTCAGTTTTAACAATTCATATGTATCTAGGAATCTGTTTCTTCTGCGTTTTTCATCTTATTAGAATAAAATTTCTTGAAATAGGTATATATGATCTTTTGGATCTGCAGGGTCCTATGTGATTTCACCCTTCTCATTCCTAACTGAATTAATATGAGTGGTTTTTTATTATAAGGTTGGATAAGAGTTTGTTGATTTTATTTAATCTTTCAAAGAACCATCCCTTGAATTCACTGATTCTTTGGGTTGTTTTCCTAGTCTCCATTATGTTAATTTCTGCTCTGATCTTTATAATATCCTCCTTTGTATGAGCTTTGGGCTTGGACATCTCTTCTTTTTCTAGGAGTTTCAGGTTTAATGTTAAATTGTTTATTTGAGCTCACTTAGTTTTCCTGACATGGGTATTCACTGCTATAAATTTCCCTCATAGGACTACTTTCATTGTGTTCCATAAGTTCCACTGTGTTGTATTATCATTATCACTTAATTTTAGAAACTGTTAATTTTTCCTGCTTGGGAATTCTTCTGCCATAATGTCTGTGAACAGTTTGTTTTTTATATATCATTTGTGCTGTCTCCTGCTTTTTTCATTGACTCTGATCAAATTTATGTTATTTTTCTTTGCATCATATAGCAGCTGCTGGATTGATTTCTTTTGGTCACTCACTACTTTTTTTATTTTTAAAGAGGGTAAAATTAAACATAACAAAACATAATAAAACAGATCGTAAGATAACAATATAAGAGACACAGCTTTCAAAACAAGACAACCGAAGATCTTCACTGTCTATCATATTGTCTCTTGTTTTCTTCCAAATAGTTGTCCATATCTTCACATACAATGAATTCATACAAAACAAAATAGTATAGAACTGATCAGAACAGGATGATGAACTCATTTTTAGGTCTTCAAGACCAGACAATAAGGAAGTCAACAATGGCTGCCATAATGTCTCTCATTCTCTTCAAATTAGCTGTCCATGCCTTCAAGCATGTTGAAATTAAACAAAACAGACTAAAATCACTCTGAAAAAGAATAATATCATTGCTGGATTTCACATCGTGATGCTACAGAATCAGCACTGGGTACCTTAGTGTCTCCTTTTCTTCAAAGTAGCTCTTCATTTCACTGTGCATTATGTTATCAATTCTCATAAACTTTTTAGAAGTTCTAGGCATGCATGAGTCTCTACCTATCCTTTCTGTATTAGAGAGGCATACAAAATATACCAAGACAAAATAAAACAAATTCCTAGAAAAACATGAAACAAAAAAGACATATAAACAATAATAGCAAAGAGCCCAGAACACTGACAATTATAGGCCTTCAAAACAAGGTGGTATGAGCATAACTAGGGTTGTTATTTTACATAATGATCTTTAAGAGTTCCTCAGATCACTATACAATAATATGCACAATTGTTCCAATTATATGAATGTTAACTATTTTGTTCCAAGAACTTAAGAGTTTGTAGTGCAATCATCTTAGCTATCCTAAGTGTGTTTATATAAATTTAGACATTTTTTCTTTTTACTTACTTTTTCTTTTTCCTCATTTTTCCTGAGATACTATTTTTTCCCTTTTAAGTGGATTCTTATCCTTTCACTGTAATTATTGAGTTTTTTGTATCTTATGTACTCTTACCTTTTCTTACACTAAGGAGACTATATGGTATTTAAACATGAGTTTGATTTATTCCACTTACGAGTATGGTCTCAAGTTGCATCCATTTACTTATAAATATCTCCATGTGATCATTCTTTATAGCAGAGTAGTACTCCATTGTATAAAAATACCAAATCTTTTCTATCCATTCCTCAGTTGATAGCCATTTAGGTTGTTTCCAAGATCTGGCTATTATAAACTGTGCTGCAGTAAACATGCCATGCACTTATATCACTGTACTATGAGATGTTTTCAGTTTTTCTGTGAATATGCCCAGAAGTGGAATAGTTGGGTCAAATGGGGCCTCCAATCCCAACTTTTTGAGGAATCTCTAGACTGACCTCCATAGTGATTGCACTAGTCTACACTCGCACTACCAGTGCAGAAGAGTTCCTTTTACCCCACAGCCTCTCCAGCATTTGTTGGTAGTTTTCTTGATCCTGGCCATTCTTTCTGGAGTGAGATGGAACCTTAGTGTTGTTTTAATTTGCATTTCTCTAATAACCAATGATGCTGAGCATTTTTTCATGTATTTATTTGCCATTTCTATTTCTTCATCTGAGAACTGTGTATTCCTCTCAGATGCCCATTTTTGGAATGGGTCTTTGAATTTTAGGGATCTGAGTTTTTAAAAATTTTTATATATTCTAGACAGAAGTCCTTTTTCTGAGTAACTGTTCACTAAGATTTTTTCCCAATTTGTGAGTTTTCTTTTGTCTGTGGTGGAGATTTCTTTTGACATGCAAAAACTCTTTAATAGGACATGATCCCAGTTATTGATTCTGTGAAATATTTTGCATGTGGTTTGATTCCTATTATTGATTCTGGAAAGTATTTCCTGTGCGGTTTGGTCCTTGCTCATGAATTCTCTACCTACCCCTATGTATTCAAGATTCCTACCTACTTTGTCTTCCAACAAATTTAGTGTTTCTGTTTTAATATTTAGATCTTTGACCCATTCAGACTTTAGTTTAGTACATGGTGATACACATGGGTCTAGTTTTAGTTATTGGCATATGGAGAGCCAATTTTTCCAGCACCATTTATTGAAGAGACTATCTTTCTTCCAGTGGATGTGTTTGGCCCCTTTAGCAAAGATAAGGTGGCTGAGTGTGTTTGTAGTTGTAGTTGTAACTTCTAATCTATTCCATTGATCTTCAGGTCTGCTTTAACTCCAGTAACATGCTTAAAGTAGCTTTATTAAAGTAGCTTTATTAAAGTAGTTTTGTAGTATAACTTCAAGTCAGGGATTGTGATGCCTTCTGCCTTGCCTTTGTTGCTTAGAATTGCCTTTGCTATTCTGGGTCTCTTCTGGTTCTAGATGAAATTTAGAAGTGATTTCTCTAAATCTGTGAGGTATGCTAGTGGTATTTTGAATGGGATTACATTAAATCAGTATAACAATTTTGGGAGAATGGCCATTTTTATGATGATTGTTCTTCCTATCCATGAATAAAGGGGTGTCTTCACATTTTCTGAGGTCCTCTTCAATTTCTTTTTCTAGGGTATTGTAATCTTCCCTGAAGAGATCTTTTGCTTCTTTTGTTAGATTGATTCCTAAGTATTTCATTTTTTGGATGCTAGTGTGAAGGGCGTGGCTTCTCTTATTTCTCTCTCAGTGGTTTTGTTGTTAGTATATAGGAATGCTATTGATTTTTGAGTGTTTACTTTGTATCCAGCTACATTACTGAATTTATTTATTATACCTAGGAATCTTTCAATGAAGTTTTGTGGGTCTTCTATGTAGATTATCATGTCATCTCAAATAGGAGTGGTGATAATTCACATCCTTTTCTTGTTCCTTATTATAGGGTAAAGGCTTTAAGTTTTTTGGTCGTTTCATATGATGCTGGCTGTTGGTTTGTCATAGATAGCTTTTATCATATTGAGGTAAGGACCATCTATTCCAATTTTCTGTAAGGTTCTTACCGTGAGTGATTGTTGGACCTTATCAAAAGCTTTTTCTGTATCTAAAGAAATGATCATGTTCTTATTTTTGGATCTATTGATATGGTGCATTACATTTATAGATTTGCATATATTAAACCATCCCTGCATTCCTGGGATGAATCACACTTGGTAATAGTGTATAATCTTCTTTTTTTATTTAAAGAAAAAAAACAGAAAGAGGGTAGAAATAATACATAATTTCAAAAAAAAACAGTAAGAAATCACTAGTTGATAATTACATATTATCCTTTTAGAAGTAGTTGTTCAAGTTACATAAGTAAAGCATGAAAAGTGGACATTCAAACAGTGAGACTGCAAAAAGTTCTGTTCACCTATCCAACAAAAACTTAGTAATATGGTTATCAATATTACACATTTAAACATATATGTATTTATATCCTTTAGAGTACTTTCTTTTCCTGTCTTTTTAAAAAAAATTTATTTTATTTTAGGAGAGAAAGAAAAGAAAAATTTAAAAAGACAAAATAGAAAAAAGAAGAAAAATAGAATACAGAGTTCCAAAAAAATTAACATCATAAAATAGCTAGTTGATACATTACATATTGTTAACTTAACAGTAGTTGTTAAAGTTACAAAGTCAAAGCATAAAAAGAGGCTAGACACTCAAACATTGACAGTACAAATTGTTCTGTTCATTGATCTAAGAAAAGCTCAGTAATATGGTCATTATTTACACACTATAAATTTGATTATATCCTTTAGAGCACTTTCTTCCCTTTACATATAATAGATATAATACATATTTACAATCTACATATCAATTTGCAATATGTAGATATTTACAATCTAATATACAATTTACATATATAGATATAATAGATATTGTAAATATTATATCTATTATACTTTTATATCTGTTATACTTTTTGGATGCCATTCTGTCCATTCTTATTATTTTTTACACTAGAGAGACAATGTGATATTTACTAATGTGAGTCTTGTTCATTTCACTAATGAGGATATTCTCAAATTGCCTCCATTTACCAATAAAGGCCTTAAGATCATCCTTTTTTATAGCTGAGTAGTATTCCATTGTATAAAATACATTTATTTCATTCACTCTGCCATTGATGGGCATTTTGGTTGTTTCTAAGATTTAGCTATCACAAATTTTGCTGCTATAAGCATGGATGCACATATATCACTGTGACATTATCTTTTCAATTTTTCTGGGAAAATACCTAGGAGGAGAATAGCTAGATTGAATGGAGCTTCTAGTCCTAGTTTTTTGAGGAATCTCCATACTGACCCCCACAGCGGTTGTACCAGTCTGCACTCCCACCAACAGTGGGGAAGCATTCCTTTTTCCCCATAGCCTCACCAATATTTGTTATCAGTTGTTTTCTTGATGGCAGCCATTCTTTCTGGGATGATATGAAATCTCAGTACTGTTTTAATTTGCATTTCTCGAATGACCAGTGATGGTGAACATTTCTTCATGTATTTGTTTGCCGTTTGTATATCCTCATTTGAGAACTGTGTTTTCATCTCAGATGCCCATTTTTGGAGAGAGTCTTTGAATTTGGGGGGCTTGATGAGTATCATATTATCTGCAACTAATGATAATTTTTCTTCTTTTCCTTTTTTTATTCATTTTATTTCTCCCTCTTGTCTGATTGCTCTGGCTAATATTTCCTGCACTATGTTGACTAGGAGTGGTGATAGTGGACATCCTTGTCTTGTTCCTGATTTTAGAGTGAAGGCTTTCAGTTTTTGTCCATTTAGTATAATGTTGGCAGTTGGCTTGTCATAGATAGCCTTTATGAGATTGAGGTACACACCTTCTATTCTGAGTTTCTGTAGGGTTTTTATCATGAAAAGGTGTTGGACTTTATTGAAAGCTTTTTCTGCATCTATTGAGATGGTCGTGTAATTTTTATTTTTGGCTCTGTTGATGTAGTATATTACATTTATTGATTTGCGTATGTTGTACCATCCCTTCATTCCTGGAATAAATCCCACTTGGTTGTGGTGTATGATCTCCTTAATGATTTGTTGCATTCCATTTACAAATATTTAATCTTCATGATGATTTGCAATAATCTGTTTGCCAAAATTTTATTGAGGATTTTTGTGTCTATGTTCATTAGATAGATTAGAGATTGGCCTGTAGTTCTCTTTTTTGGTTGGGTCTTTCTTAGGTTTTGGTATTAGAGTAATGTCTTTTCCAGGAATCAGTTAGGGAAAATTGTTTCCTTTTCAATTTCATTTAAGAGTTTGAGTTGTGTCAGCATTAAGTCGTCTTTGAATTTCTTGTAGAATTCCACAGTGAATCCATCTGGACCTGGACTTTTCTTTGTCAGTAGGGATTTAATTACATTTTCAGTTTTGTTAATTGAAATTGTGTTGTTCAGCAGTTTTACATCTTCTTGACCCAGCTTTGGTAATTCATATGTTTCTAAGAATGTGTCTATTTCTTCTGTGTTATCAAGCCTATGAGAGTAGAGGTTTTTGAAGTAGCTGTTGATGATCTTCTGTATTTCCACAGGGTCTGTAGTGATTTCAGCCTTTTATTTCCTTATTTCATGAATTTGAGTTTTTCTCTTCTTTTTGAAATACGGTTGGCTAGAGACCTGTCAATTTTATTTATTCTTTCAAAGAACCAACTTTTTCAATCATTGATTCTTTGTATTGTTTTCTTAATCTCTATTGCATTGATTTCTGCTCTGACCTTTATAATTTCCTCCCTTATTTTGGCTTTGGGCTTGACTTGCTGTTGTTTTTCTAGATGTTTGAGGTATAGCATCATGTTGTTTATTTGTGTTTGTTCTGTTTTCCTGATGTGGGAGTTTACCACAATAAATTTTCCTCTGAGGACTGCTTTCATTGCATCCCACAGGTTCTGGTAAGATGTATTTTTATTTTTGTTTGCCTGAAAATGTTGGTTAATTTCTTTTTTAATTTCCTATGTGATCCACTGATTGCTCTGGAGTATATTATTCAATTTCTATGTGTTTGTGGGATTTTTGCAGTTTCTTCTGTCATTAATTTCTAGTTTCATGGCACTATGATCCGATAATATGCATGGGATGATTTCAGTTCTTTTGCATTTTCTTAAGCATGTTTTGTGGGCTAGTACATGGTCTATTTTAGAGAATGTTCCATGTGCTGCTGAGAATAATGTATACTCTGAATGTTGTAGGGTGGAACACTCTGTATACATCTACTAACTCTATTTTTTCACAGGTGTCACTCAGTTCTGTTATTTCTTTGCTGATTTTCTGTCTAGTTGATCTGTACCTTTATGTCAATGTTATGGTCTCCTGTTATAATTGTGTTATTGCTTATTTGATTTTCCATTTCTGTTAATATAGCCTGGTTCTCCCAAATTTGGTGCACAGACATTTAAGATTGTTATCTCTTCCTCTTAAAGTTTTCCCCTAACTAGTATGTAGTGGCCTTCTTTATCTCTTTGGATCATTCTTGCTTTGAAGTTCACATTGTCTGCAAACAGAATAACTACCCCTGCTTTTTTTTGTATCCTGTTGTATGGAGTACTGTTTTCCATCCTTTGACTTTCAGTCTATGAACTTACTTTTGGCTTAGATGGGTTTCCTGTATACATCATGTGGTTAGATGTTGTTTCTTGATCCATTCTGCTAGTCTGTTTCTTTCAACTGGTGAATTGAGGCCCTTTACATTAATGGTTACAACTGCTATATATTGGTTTACTTTTGACATGTAATCTTTCTGCTTTTGATTTTTTTTTTACCTTTCCATTCTGTTTAATTGTCTGCCTTGCTTAGTGTTTTTTTTTTTCTATGTCTGTCTAGAATGTCTTTCAGTATTCTGTGCAGGGTTGGTTTGGTGGTCATGAAGTTCTTCAGCTGTTCTTTGTCATGGAAGTATTTCATTTCTCCATCTATTTTGAAGGACAGTTTTGCAGTGCACATTAATCTGGGTTGGAAGGCATTTTCCTTTAGGATCTGAAGTACTTCACTCCATGCTCTTGTTCACTTCCTTGTTTTTGTTGAGAAGTCTTCTGTGGTTCTGATAGACTTTCCTTTATAGGTAATCTGTCTCTTCTCTCTAGCAGCTTTTAATATTCTGTTCTTATGTTGGATTTCTGGGATGTTGATTATTATATGTCTGGGTATCTTATTTTAGTTATGGTTATTTGGAGTTCTATATGCTTCACTGATCTGTATGTCAATTTTCATTCTCATGTTTGGGGATTTCAGCTATTACTTGTGTAAATAGCCTCTTGATATCATTTGTATTGTCACCTTCCTTTTTGTTTATCCCTATCAATGTTATGTTGTTTTTCTTTGCATCCTCTTGCAGTTGTTGCATTATTTCCTGGTTCCCTGTTATTTTTAAAAGATCTTTCCTTTCCTGTTCACGAGCTGCAATCTTGTCATCGACATCTGAGAGTCTGTTTTCACTTTCATTGAGGCAGTTTTGCCAACTTTCAATGGAAGTTTTGATTTCCTATATATCTCTTTGAATCTGCTTTATGCATTGTTTGTTTCTTATAGTCTTCATTCAGAGTTTCCATCATTTTGCATTATTCCTCTAATTTTTTAGCTATGTCTTCTTTACATGTGGTCAGCATTTTTTTCATTACATTTATCATTTCTTCTTTTACCTGGGAGGATAGTTCTGATTTAAATTCTTTTATAGCTTCCCAGAGTTGTTTCTTTACTCCAGTTGATATCATTTCAGGCATTTCAGGCATTTCAGGTGTATGGCTTATATTTTCTTCTGTGTCCATGTCTCCTAGGCTTGCTTGGGATTGGCTGGAAGTTTGAGATTACATTTTGCTGTTTTGTTGTGTCATTTTCCTATATTTCCAGGTTTCAAGTGGTGTTTCAAGCCTTCCCCCATGCACTGAGAATAATCTGCCCCACTTTTGGCTCCTGGGGCAGACAACAGGCAACAGCTAGATGTCTGAAGTTGCATCTGAAGTTTCTTCTCACTTTTTAAAAAATTTAATTCCTGGGTTGATTCTTGTAAATTGCCTGTGGTGAGTGGCTTTATTGCTAATATTTAGAGCCCTTAGGAAATGACTGCTTCTCAGAAGTATCTTCCAGGTGTTGCTGTTCTTGGGGTTTTGTGTCTGTTCCAAGATCCTACATCTACAGTGTGCTGGGGATGAGAAGTTGCTGCCTGCTTGGCCTAGCCTCTGGCTCATTGGCACTGGCCTACTATATTTTCTTTGACCCTTCTGCAATCTCAGTCTTGGTATACCAGGAAAAACAGCCATTTAGAGCAGTTATGTCACTTTGGCTAAAGTGATACAATCAGCAATAACAATAACATCAAATACAGTCTACAAAATGACAAACTGAGGCAACCATTAATTCATTACCTTTAACCATATCAAGTAGATTTGTGGTTATATTACAAAATCTAAAACAAACCAGAAAATTGTATGCAATAAGTAAGCCCTCAGTATGCCAATTTTACCTTCAGGGTAGAAGATTTAAAAGAAGATAGGGGAAAAATAGAGAAGTAAAAAGAGAGGAAGAGATTAAAAACAAGGCTGAAGATAAAGGAGGATTATGCAAACTTTGGGAAACTGATGCTGAAGACAGGAGGGAGAGAAAGAAGAAATGAAAGGAAGAACAGAACAGAGGAACAACTCCAGAAAGCTAGAAACTTCCTTCCCACTCACAGATACAAGATACAAAACAATGAAGAAAAACAAAAGCAAGAAAAGAAAAAGAAAAAAATGTCTACTTGAAAGTTTGTCTCTGTCTTCACTGGTAGACAACATATGGAGACAGAGTCCAGATCTGTGTTGATTTATGCCACAGCAAGCTACCATTCACTTTATGGTGGAGTAGTGGATAATCTCAGTGAGTCTGTACCTTTTTTGCCCTTGTAGTTCATCCTGCAGTGGTCAGCATACCTTGTATAGGCTGTAACAGCTGCGAGCCACTAGATGGATTGAGCTCCAAGCTCAATGGAGTACTCTCTACTAGATGGCTCCCAGCCTTCTGTTGCCGGATATTTAGTACTGCAGCACACACCACCAAGCAGTGCAGTCCTGCATGTCCATTTCTTCCTTCCACTGTTACGTGTCTTTGTGAATGCCCCTGGGGTTGCCAGCTATCACTGCAGATCCAAAGGTTTGACTGTTTTTCCCACACATTGAATACTGACTCAGAGAAGAGGTGCCACTCACTATCTCCTCCTTCTACGTTGAGATTTCTCCTTTCACTCTCTCCATGGGCTTTTATTCTCACTACACATTCTGGGCTGTGAGATCCACTTCTCTCCTTCTCTTCTCATATTGTTATAGTCTAGCATCTGGAAGTGAAATCTCAGAGAGGCTTTTTTTTTTGTTGTTGGTACTGGAGATCAAACTCAAGACCTGGAGCTTGCCAAGCAGGTGCTTATGCCACTGAGCTAAATCCCCAGCCCAAGAGGCTCTTTCTCTGCTGCATACCACTCTGCCATTTTCCCAAAAGTTGATTTTGATTCTGAGCTGACTTTGTATGTTTTGTGTCCATGTGTTTCTATATTTTATTAGTGGAATTTTATAAAATATTGCCCTATTCTATGGTATTTTTATTCAAGTGTATAATGTATATTGATTATATCAAACCCCCCTCATCACCATCTCTTATATGCTTTTTCCCACTCACCCTGACCCTCCTTCCTCTTTTCTAATAGTCTCCCCTTGTATCATTTTTATTTTCTAGATTGAACATATTTGAGAAAATAGGTGACATTTGTCTCTCTGAGTCTGGCTTATTTCACTTAAATGATGACTTCTAGTTCTGTATATTCTCCTGAAAATAGAATGATTTTGTTCTTCTTTGACTAAATAATAACCTATTTGGTTTTTGAAATGATGAAGCTTTGTCTAGCTTCCATGTTTTCTGAGTGAGGAATCTTCTATAGTTTCCATTTTGCTTCCTTTGTATATAATGTTGTTTTTACTCTGGTTGTTTCCAAACAATATGTCTTTTATTTTTCCATTTAACTGTGTTTTTCTTAACCTTGGCTTCTTCAACTTTATTATTCTATGAAGTGTTCTACTGAATTTTTTTTTTTCTGGTACTGAGAATTGAACCTAAAGCTTTCATACTGAGATGACTCTACATCCTTTTTTATTTTTTGTTTTTATTTTGATATTGTCTCACTAAGTCATGAAGTTGCCAAAGCTGGTCACAAACTTTAAATCTGCCTGCTTCACTCTCTCAGAATCCCTGAATTACAGGTGTGCACTACCACACCTAGCTCTAAACTTTTTAAAATCTCTATATTTATCTTTCACAAAAATTGGGAAATTTTTAGTTATTTCTTTTCTCAAGTATGTTTTTGTGCTTGTCTTCTTTGGTATCATTTGTCTATTGGAACTTTAGTGTTATCATGCATGTCTCTCATCTCATTTGTTTGTTTAGGTCAATATTTTTTCCTTTGAGTTTCATATTGGGTAATTCTCATTGATTTGTTATTAGTTTACCTGTTCCACTGCCATCACCCTTGTATTTTCTTTTTTTTATATTTAAAGTGAAAAAAATAGAAAAAGGATAGAAATAATACAGAATTTTTAAAAAAAGATAAACAGTAAGAAATCACTAGTTGATAAATTACATGTTGTCTTCTTAGAAATAGTTGTTCAAGTTACAAAATTAAAGTACACAAAGTAGACATTCAAACAGGATACTGTAAACAGCTACACATGCATGAGTCTCTACATGTATTTCTATCCTTTCTGTATTAGAGGGAAAAACAAAACACACCAAGACAAAACAAATTCCTATAAAAACATGAAACCAAAAAGTCATATAAAACCACAATACAAGGTGATTTACAATGGTTATGTGTTGTCTCTTGTTATCTTCAATAGAATTGTCTATATCATCAGGCATAATTGAATATAGCAGTATAATTGAATATAGCAGTATGTAACAATGTTAGTAAAAATAAAACATTGTAGGCAGGGTAATACTTCAAAGGCAGGTAATAATCAAACCAGAGTGGGTATCCTAGTGAATCTTGTCATCTTTAGTGTAGTTGCCTATACTCTCAGACTTGATACTATTAATTATAACAGCTTTGAATAAAATCTGTCGATACAAACCAGCAATCTAACAAACCAGATTCAATTAAGATCAGTCATGGTTAAACAGTGTAAGTTATACAGAGCTTCAGATTAAGTTAATAGGAAATTAAGAATGATTACTGTACTCTATCCTGCTATTTTTGGGATAACTGTCTGTGCCCTCAAATCTAGTACAAGTAGACAAACTGGGACAGAATATAGTCCATCTAAACAGAGTGGTGTGAGTAATGTGGGTTTTAAATCCTGATACACTATTAACAATATCCTCTGCCTTCTTTTTTTTTAGACTATTCATCTCCTTTCACTCGCACAAGGTGCTGCACATTTTGGGTCCCACCAACTCCCTCAGTTTTTAAATTGGGGGAGGCAACCTGCTGTTTACCTAAGTGGTCAAACCTTCTGACTCCTGGACTTGATCTCAAGTTGTACTCCTTTACCTACAAAAGCCTCCAGGTTTTTCCTTCATTATAGCTGAGTAGTTCTCTACTGCTCTTAAGTATCCTATCTTTCCAACCTATCTGCAGGTGGTAGTCAAGTTGCTCATATGTCTCTCTGGCTCCCTGTTACATAGAGCATTATTTTCTCGTATTTGATTTTCGGTCCATAAACCCTCCCTCGGGTTGATTATAGTTCCTATACAGAGGATCTGGATAGACCTTACCTCCTTATCTACTCTGCCTTTTTTTTTTAAGTGTATCAAGGCCATCTATGTTAGAGATTATAGCCAACCTTCTCTGCCTCATTTCTGCTATGCTATTTTTCTGCCATTGTTTGTCTACTTTTCTCCTTCATTCCACTGCCTGCCATGTTCATTGAGGCCTTTCTGCCACTGTTCCTGAAATCCTGGTATGTTTTTTTTTTTTCTCTAGAATGTCCTTTAGTATTCTCTGTAGGGTTGGATTGGTGGTCACAAATTCCCCCATTTCCTCTTTGTCATGGAAGCATCTTTTTTCTTCATTAATTTCTAGTGACAGTTTTGCAGGGTGCAATCTGGGCTGGAGGTTATTTTCTTTTAGGGCTTGGAATACTTTGATCCAAGCTCTTCTTGGTCTGTGTCAAGAAGTCTGCCATGAACTTGATGGGTTTTCCTTGATGGGTTTATAGGTGATCTGTTTCTTTTCTCTGACAGCTTTTAATATTCTGTTTTTATATTGAATTTCTGGCATCTTGATTATTATATGTCTGGGTTTAGCTCTGTTTTGGTTGTAGGTGGCTGGAGTTCTGTATGCCTCATATATCCGAATATCATTTTCTTTTCCTATGCTTGGGAAGTTTTCCTTAATTATTTCCATGAATAGCCTTTGTAATTTGCCTGTTTGTATCCCTGATTTTTGTTCACATTTATTATTCTTAAATTATAGATTCTCTTGTCATCTTCTAGCCTTTGTATTGTTACTGCCTGTTTCATTGTTATTTTTAAGAGATCTTTCCTTTCATGATCACACGTTGCAAACTTGTCTTCAAGTTTTGATAGTCTATCCTTAGTTTCTTTCAAGCAATTTTGCCAGCTTTCAATGGAGTTTTTAATTTCCTGGTAGTCTCTTTGAATCTGCTTCATGTATTCTAAGTTTTCTTTATATTCTTTATTGAATGTTTCTCTCCTTTTTTTGTGTTCCTTCTTCCATCTGTATCTTCTTGAGAGGTGCTTAGCATTTCTTTTATTAATCTGCTTATATCTTGCTTTACCTGATTTAATATTTCAGTTTTGAGCTCATCTACGAGGTCCTGAAGATATCTCTTAATGTCCATTGAAGCTGTGTCTGATGTTTCATGTTTGCTGCCCTTAGTCTCTTTTTTATTTCCCTCTCCTGGATCACTCACTGTTCTCAGAGGTTTGGGCTGGGGCCTTTTTCTTGTTTCTCACTCTCTTGTCAAGTTTTTGGTTTCTTCCATACAGGTGTATAGTGAGGTCCCAGCCCCTTTCTTTGTTGGTTATGGTGCTTCTGAAGCACACTGGCAAGGAATTTCTGCTCTCTCCTGCTTGCTCTTGTCACTGAGGTGTAAGTGAGGCTTGCATATGCTGGCCCCTCCCTAATGGGCCAGTCAACCTTCAGGGGCCTTCACCAGGTTAGTGTGTGCTAGGTGTAGGGAATCAGTTTGGGATGGCTTATTGGGTCCCAGCCAGGGGCGTGACCCAGGCCGAGCAAATCCCATGAATCTGCTCTGGGGAGGGAGCAACCAACTGAAGTCACTGTTCCTGGTTCAGGCTCCTCCTGCCCGATTCCAATATGTGGTCCATTTGGTTGCCCCCTTCCCATGGAGGAGTGTTATTCCCAGCACTCACAGCGGATTAATGGAGGTCTCTTGTGGGCTCCATTCTCCATTGAGCTCACCAACCCCCAACCTCAGTGTGACTGGGGCTCCTGTGATTCATGGCATGAGCGAGTTCAGGCAGCTCAGCAGGTTGTGGCAAAAGCGCCGTGGCCGCTAATTTTAGCTGTTTTAATGGTAGCCCTGAGACTGTGTGTTTGACCATGTTTTTTTCCTTTTAGTTTCTTCCTGTGTCAAGAGGATCCATCTCCATCTGTCTGGATCTCTCCAGGATGTTTTATTCTGGCATATGAGTTGTTTCTCCCCAGAAGGTTCTGTATTTTGTTGCTCACCCATTGGCCATCTTAGCTCCTCTTTCACCCTTGCATTTTGTTTATGCTGATTTCTATCAGTTTTTTTTATTTCACATAATTTTTCTAGTTGATACTTTTGTATCTTTTTATTTCTGTGATGAGATTTCCTTTTCTTGTTCATTATGAGCATTTTACTTTCCTTTAAATGTTTAACTTAAGTCATTTTGGCATTAATATTTTATTTGATGATATAACAGCTACTTTACCTTAAAGTTGACCTCTGTTCCTAAGAATAACTAATGTTTTCTTGCTTCATATTTTGATGATATTTTACACAATATAGATATTATGTTACTGTGGAATGTATCTTTGTTGCTGCCCCCTTCCTTTGCTATCATATCTGCTAAATTTGGAAACCCAACAGATAAGCATTTTTTTATATTTCTAGAAATCAAATCTTTTGCCTGAAAAGATACAGTATCTAAAGCTCATGTTATTAGACAATTGTAGGTTAAAAGGAAAATGACTACAACTAATGAAGTTGGATTATCATGTCTGTGACTCATAGTTAACACAGTAATATCACTATTCTTTTAGCTTGTTTCTACAGATACTATCTTTTTTCATAGTAAAAGTCTCATATATGTGTTCTTCAAACAGAAGAATTAAACTCACAGGCACACACATCCATGAAACATATTTTTATATATTTAACATGAAATCAAATCCCATAAAATGCTTAATAGTAAAACCATTGATCAGAAACAAGACAAAGGATATCCACATTAACTACTTCTACTTACCATTTTTTGGAAATACTAACAATTTTATCTAAAGATGAATTATGAAGTTTACAATTTTAGGAACAATCTTCAAAATTACAGTTGACTTTTTATAGTATAATTGCACAATTGAAAACAAAAATCTATTAGGAAAACTATTATATATGATGTTAGAATTCTTTATACAATATAAAAAATATGGATGAATAAATAACACTAAAAACAGTTTTAAGTAAAAGGAAACACATGAGTGCCTTGAAGTAAATATTAAAATAAATTTCAAGTATTATTTCTATTATGGGACATAAAGGAGACACTTGGATAAATGATAAACATATCTTGTGTTTGCATAGGCTCAGTATTGAAAGATGTTATTTACCTGTGTAGCACTAAATTCAGCTTGTTCCCAATGAAAGTGATAGTGTTTTTTAATTAAATGAGCTAAAATGCCACAAAAATAAATTTATAAATAGGTGAATTATTTAAATAGGGATGAACAGTCAATTATAGGCAATTTGATAAAATAGATATCCTCAAAAATTTTTAACAAAGTAAGAAAAATATTAAATATATGGGTTGTTACTTTTTTTAGAAAGCACTATGATTTACAATAGCTATAAAAAGTACATAGGAATAAATGTAACCAAGGAAATATGACTTCTACAATGAAAATTACAAAATGCTGATGAACCAAATTTGAGGAGACAACACAAAATGGAAAGAGATCCCATGTTCATTAGTTGGAGAAATTAATACTGTTAAAATGTCCACACTACCCAGAATGATTTACAGTTTCAGTGAAAATGCCTATCAAACACTAATTACAGTCTCCCTAGAGCTAGGAAAAAAATCTTAAAATTTATATGGAAGCAGAAAGGACTCCCCAAAGCAACCTAGGCCAAAAAAGAACAAAGATGGAGGTATCACAATAATAGTTCTCAAAGCATACTATAAATATGAGTCTTCTGGGAAGATGTCCAACTGGTAAGCAAAAACAAATCAGCCTCTCCAAGATTTGAAATGCAGACATTGGGAAATAATTTGTGGAGAAAAGAGAAAGAGGTGGATTCCCGAGATCTAGAAAAGATCTGGCAGAACAGTTGGATCCTACAGAGAAACTGGAGAGACAGAACACTACACAAGGAAGGGAGAATCTGCAACTTTCTCCGAGGCTATTGGCTCATGACTCATGAGAAAGGAAGACAAATCTCAAGACATAAAAACAGGGAACTCCAGAAGTCTTCAGAGAAACACAGTGGTGAAACAGACCTTTGATGCTCTATATTTTAACAACTGGGAAGTGACTCCTGTCCAAACATCTGCCATATTTCTTAGAGAGTACTTGGTTGGGTGCCATTTTAGGGAGGGGCTAACTGAACCCAAGACTCAGAACAGCCATGAGTTGGCTTCATTTCATGGCTCTCAATGTATATTACCACAGTGATTGTGTTATGGATAGCCACAGAGACATCTATGGTCAGGAATCTATAGTCAAGGCTGGGAAGATAAAACCAAAATTGTTTTTGCTAAATGGTACAAATCCTACCCTATATATTACCAGAACTCAGGTTCATCCTGAATCTTCATGGATTTGAAAGCCCCAGAATTGGCACCCACCATAGTCCTACTACCTTTTGGCCAGTGACTTCATCTGTCATAGATCTGGGCTCTGACTGCCTTGTTTGTTTACCAGCTAACGTGGGACATGTCTTGACTTGGACACTGCCCCAAAACTATAGACCCTGAAACATAACCAAATGTGTGAAATCACACGGAGAAATTTCTTTTCATTTTTGTTCTGTTTTTTCATTTGGTTGGATTTATCTGTTTTTATTGTGAGTGTGAGTTTTGTTTGTTTTTCTTCTTTCCTTACTTAATGTCCTTATCACCAGTTTCTTGGAATTTGGGTAATCTTCCTTTGTCCTTTTATCTTGCTTGTAATCTCTTTCTTCTTTTATTTCTCCATTTTTTTCTTCCTTTTATATTTTTCTCATTTTTTAAATTCTCTATATAATATCTTTCCTTTTTCTCCCTCTTTTTCTTTTATATTCTATTTCTTGCCAGTAGTGGTTTGTCTTACCTTTCCTAATTCAATAGATGTCCTTCTATTCCCAAACAGAAGAATTCCCTTTGTACTACTTTCTCCTGATTCTCTCTCATACCATAGAGTTTAAAGCTTTGACATTTTCTTTTTACATCCCCAAACTCTAAATCTTTAATAGTACAATCATAAATCTAGGTTTTTTAAAATAATTAACTTTATAAATTACTACTGAATTCTTATCTACCATTAGTAAAAATATAGCTGCCATATTTTGTACAAGTAAGATATAGTTGAATAGCTGAGTTGCCCTGATGTTTGCAGGATAATTGCAGTTTCTTTTTCTGTGATTAAGGGTGGTACATAACCGGTTCTTGTGTTTTTTTTTTTAATTTGTCTTAGATACTACTGTTGTTGGTAGGTATTAGTAGGGTCGTGCAACTGTTGTTATTTCTCTGCAAGCCAAGAGCCACATTGTTTTTGTAACATTGCCAATGCTGGAGTACATTCCTATAGAATCTTGTTCTTGGGGAACTATATTGCATTCTATACTCCCAAACTAACAAAGATCAGTGGTTGAATCTGAAAAGGTTATCCAAAAATGTAAAGATGTTTCCTGTCCCTGGATAGATAAAACCAATATAGTCAAAATAGCCATACTTCCAAAACTGTTATATAGATAACGTCAAAATACTAACATTCCTTGCAGAACTGGAGAAAGCAATCCTAAAATTTATATGGACCCAAAAGAGACCTAGAATAGCAAACATATTTTTTGGGCAACAAAGGCAAAGTAGGAACCATCTAAATCTTGGACTTCAAGTTATGGTACGAAGCTGCAGTGATAAAAACATGTTATTGGCAGAAAAAATAGACTTGTGGGTCAATGAAACAGAATAGAAGATGTAGAAAAAACTCCAGGTTCATTCGACTGTCTTATCTTTTTTTTTTAAATTTTAAATAGGATGAAACAAAAGAGGACAGATCCAAGCAGATCAGAACAGAACAATGTAAGCAACACAGCACTTCACAACAAGACAATTGGATATTAACAGTAGCTATTATAATGTCTCTTTCTTTGAAATAGTTGAGCTTAGCTTTACATACAATAATGTCAAACATAACAAAATAGAATAAAACCACTCAAGAGAATGAAAGTGTTGCAAGGCATTCTGAACCAAATAACCGAAGATGGACAATGGCTACTATATTATCTCATTTTCCATAAAATATTTGTTTATACTATCATACATATTAAAATCCAATCAGACACAGCATGATAGAGCCAATGGTAATAGAAAAACAAAAGCATGGTAGGATATCTTGCTCTGAGGTCCAGCTGCCTTATCTTTGACAAAGGGACCAAACACCTTCACTCAAAAGATACCAGAAGAAAGATAGCCTCTTTAACAAATGGTACACGAAAACTGCCTGTCCACATGCGGAAAGTTGAATCTAAACTCATACCTCATAGCATGTACTAAAGCAAAATTAAAATGTATCAAGATCTCAGCATCAGAACACAATCTATTGGAAGACAAAATACATAAAACTGTTAAACAAGTTGGTGTAGGCAGACTTCCTCAGCAAAATCCTGGTTGCACAAGAATACCATGAATCAACAAATAGGATAACATCAAATTAAAAAGATTATTCACAGAAAAAAGAGACCACTAACAGAGTAAAGACACAACCTACAGAATAGGGAAAATTTTTTCTAGCTACAGACAGAAGACTAATGTCTAAAATAAAAAACTCAAAACATTAACCACCCCAAATTTAAAGACTTAATCAAAAAATTGGCAATTGAAGACAATATATACTTCTCAGATAAGAAATACAAATGGCCTATAAATTCATGAAAAAATTTCAGCATCCCTGCCCATTTGAGAAATGCAAAGTAGAACAACACTGAGATTCTGTCTCACTCTAGAAATAATGGCTGTCATCAAGAAATTGATCAGGGACTTGACCTAGCCCCTAACCTCCTATAATGAGTGTACATCAAAAGCATAAATAAAAGAGAAAGTGGTGTGGTTTTTGTGGAATCCAGGAAGGTCAAAACTTTCTGGGAATACAGACCATGAGTTTTCCAGATCACCTCTGTTTATTAGGTTTTGACAGATTCAGGGGGTTCAGGAAGAATAGTGCACATTGGAGGCAAAAACATGTGAAAATGACCAGGACCTTGAGAAACAAAGGCAATTAAGAGAAATGTTTGATGATCTCTAAAGTTGGAAACTATTGCTATGGAATAGAGGGTGTCAGCAGCCTGTGTCCTCATCAGTGGTGTTATTTTGATCTAAGAGCACTTTGAATATGAGTTTTTCCAACACAACCAGAGGTCTCTGTGTTCAGCAACTTAACCCTGTACAGCCTGGTTTCCAATAATTCCTACTTTTTGTTTTTGTAATGGCAGCAGTTGAAACATGTGACTTGATGTTGTATAGGTCTAGGTATTGTCGCTTTTAGTAATTGCTGTAGTAGATGAGTAACAAAAAAGATTCAAACTAGTTGATACAATAAATTCACTGTAGAATCCAAGATGGCCATGTTAACAGCAGACTTCCCCATGAGTTTGGAGATTTTCTCTGTATGGTCACATGTTCTGAGATGGCATCCATGATGATGTTTCATGTTAATGTTAATACACCTGCATACCCTTATCCCCATGTTATTAACTGTACAGGACAATCCCACTTTCTTGTTTCGATGTCTTTTTATCAAAGAAGCTCTGATAGAATATGTCTACCTTTTGTAAGCAGATTTTAAAATAAGTTTTTTTAAGTTGGCAAGGTCTAATTTTGTTTGGGTAGCTGTATTTATCCCTTTTGTTTTTGTAACATTATTTTTAAAGAAAGATGAATATGAGAGGATAACTGTTTCTCCTATTTTTAAAGCAGTGAATGTCTCTGGCTATAATTGTCTTTTGTGTTGAAGGCCCACCCCTGCCTGTAATATTTGTAACTAACTCAGATATCTATAATATTTATCTATCTGAAGTGCTGTCCCTAACTGCAGTTAGGAGACACTGGGTGTAGATTCCATCTTAAGTGCTTCTAGCTGAGAAGGGTCAATGTAAGGAGAGACCATAGTCAGGAGTGCAGCCACTGTGGAGGTCAGTCTGGAGGTTCCTTAAAAAGCTGAGATTGGAAGTCCCATTTGACCCAGCTATTCCACTTCTGGACATATTCCCAGAAGAATTCGAAGCATCATATCACAGTGATATATGTACACCCAGGTTTATTGCAGCACAATTTGTAATAATGAGATCTTGGAAACAACCTAAATGCCCATCAACTGAGGAATGGATAAAAAAGATGTGGTACTTTTATACAATGGAGTACTACTCAGCTATAAAGAATCATCACATTGAGATATTTTTAAGTAAGTGGACACAACTTGAGAGCATACAGGTAAAAAAAAATCAAACTCATGAGTAAATACCATATTGTCTCCCTAGTGTAAGAATTGGTAAGAGTACATAAGATACAAAATCCTCAATAAATACAGTGAAAGGGTAAGAATCTTCTCAAAAGGGGAAAAATAATATCTCAGGAAAAAGCAGGAAAAAGAAAAAGGAAGGAAAACAAAAAATATCTAAATTTGTATAAACACACTTTGGATAGCTAAGATGATTGTACTATAAATTCTATAAGTTCATAGAACAAAGAAATTAATATTAATAGGATTGGAACAACTTTGCATGTTTGTGTCAGGTGGCTTGAGGAACTCTTATAGATCAATATGTAAAATATCAACCTTAGTTCTGTTTCTACCACCGTGTTTTGAAGGCCTGTATCATTATTGTTTGGGATCTTTGCTATTGTTATTTATTTGTCTTTTTTGTTTCTTATTTTTCTAGCAATGTTTTTTGTTTTGTTTTTCACTCTAATGCAGAAAGGATAGGTATACATGTAGAGGTTTATACATGCTTATATATAAAAACCTAAACAATTTATAAGAATCAATTATATTATGTGTGATGAAGTGAACAGCTATTTTGAAGAAAAACAGACATTATGATATCCATTGCTGATTTCGTATTTTCATGCTGTGAAATCCATTAATGCTTCTATTCTTTGTTCAGATTGGTTTTAGTCTGTTTAATTTCAACATACGTGAAGATATAGACAGCTATTTTGGAGAGAACAAGAGACATTATGGCAACCATTTTTAATTTTTATATTGTCTGGTTTTGAAGGCCTGTAATGCCTTCATTATCCTGTTCTGATCAGTTTTATATTATTTGTTTTGTTTTGTATTGTATGAATTTGTTGTGTGTGGAGATACAGACAACCATTTAGAAGAAAACAAGAAACATTATGGCAGCCACTGAAGATCTCCTGTTGTCTTGTTTTGAAATCTATGTCACTTGCATTGTTTTCTTCTGATCTGATTTGTTCAGTTTTGTTATGTTTAGTTTTATCCCTTTTTTAAATAAAATAAAAATTTTAAAAATGTGCTATTTATGCACAATGGAATAGTTCTCTGCCATAAAGGAGGATAAGCTTGAGTTATTTGTAGGGCAATTGATGTTTCTTAAGCCATAATGCTAAGTACATAACTCAGATATAAAAGCTTAAATATTACAAAACTTCTCTAATATGAAAACTCAATTTTTACATAAAAAATAGTATTTTTACATAAAAAAGTATTTTTTGGAAAAAGAAAAATTATTGCAATCCAGTGTGAATGATATATGTAAAAGTATACCTTAATAGAATTATCTTATGTGTGTTTTATATTTTTGACCTGTTAGTCTGATTTTTAATCTGTATATATGACAGTTAACTTCCTGAGGTCTTAAAAAATTAATGAATTTGATGCTGGCAAAATAGAAGGGAGGTGGAGGAAAGGGGAAGTAATTAAAATGTGTTATGTACATATGCCAATTCTCTGCATTGATTGTAATCATTGTGTGCTACAAACATGTCTTAATAAAAAAATTCAAAAATATAACATAGATACTACAGAGCTAAAGTAAGCAACATTGGATGGTACTTACATGAAAATGGATCAATAGAAGAGACAAAATATACATTCCAGAAATGAATTTGCATTATTAGCCATCAAGTACTTCTTGAGAAAGCCTCAAAAACCTGATGGCAAAAGGACAACCTCTTTTGTAAATGATGCTGGGGAAATGGATATCCATGTGATAAGCAATGAAACATGACCCTTATCTCTTAATACATATAAAAATCAACTCATACTTGATGTACAATCTAAATAATAACTAAAACTCTAAAATTACTCACAGAAAACATTGATATAGCCAGTTATTTTAAAAATAAGATGCCAAGAGCACAGACAACAAAAGCAAATCTAGATAAAATGATTATATCTAATTATGAAGCTATCATAAAGCAAAAGAAATAATCAACAGAAATGAAAATATACAGGATGAGAGAAAATATTTGCAAACTTCATGTGACAGTATTAGTATGCAGGATGTATAAGGAACTCAAAATTCACAGAAAAACCAATAAATATAATCTTAAAAACTAATAAATGAGCTGAATAGATATCAAAAAAGATAATACTAATGTCCTATTGTTATATAAAATTGTTCCACATCAGTAACCATCAGGAGGTGCACCTCCAGTGTGAATGACTATGTATGAATGGCTATTACTTTTTTTTTTTTTTTTTTTTTGGTACTGGGAATTGACCTCATGATTTTGCACTTGCCAGGCAGGTGTTTACACTGCTGAGCTAATCCCCAGCCCCTGAAAGGCCATTATTTAAAAAAGCAAAAATAGCAAATGTATGGGTAGATTGAAGAAAAAGGTAACATGTAAAAACTGCTGGTGGGAGTGTAAACTACTGTAACTATTAATCATGATATGTCAATGTGACTGTATTACAAAATATATATAGATTGGCAAATCATTGTTCGAAGTACATTTGAGTGTTTTCAGAAAGAAGACCCCAACCCAGTTGGAGGTGCTACAAACCAATGAGTTTGTATTATGTATGGAAGGAAAAGAATATAAGAAAGAAGTTGACAAGAATTTTAAGGAGCTGTGTTTTGCTGCCATCATCTGTAAACATCAGATTCAAGTTTCTTCAACCTTCTTTATGAATCTTAACCACAGACATTCCAGGAAGCTTGCAAGCCTTTGCTCTCTAGTTGGTGCTGCATCTTTGATCCCTCTTATTCTATGGCTTCTACCTTTTTGTTCTGTGCACCTAAATTGGGTCTTCTGGCTACTTAGTGTGTAGCTGACCATTGTAGACTGTTCCTGCATCTGATCCTGTAAGCCTACTAAGTAAATTTGCATGTATAATGTATCAATTCTATATATTAAGTCTCCATTTATAATATTCTATATACTACATTTCCTATATATACTATATATTATGTGTTCTCTCTATATATATGTATAATTACCAACTGTTCCTCTAGAGTACACTAATCAGTACATATATACATGCATAATTTATCAACTAGTCCTCTAGAGAATATAATTATCAACTATTCCTTTGGAGAACACTAAATACTACAATTAGTATAGCCATCATGGTGAATAGTATGGAGGTTACTCAGAAATCTAAAAGCAGATGTGTATATGTTTCATCTCTACCATTCCTTCATGTCTTAGCTACTTTTCTTGTTGCCAAGACAAAATGCCCAACACTCAAAGTTAAAAGGGGAAAAGTTTATTTAGCTGCAATTTGTAGAGATTTCAGTCTGTAACTGGCTGTTTTCCAGGAGCAGGCAGAATGTAGCAAAAGTAACAAGGAGAAGAAAAGCTTCTTTCTGTCCCTTATATTGAATCCAATCTACTGGGTTAGGGCAGTACAAATATAATCAGTGGACTGATTTAATAATTGTCTACTCTTAATCTTAGCACCCCTAATCCTAGCACTGCACTATGAATCAGTTGGAATCAGATACTGTAGATTCAGCCACCTCTGGAAAAAGCCCCACCTGTGACTGCAAGAGGCTTTGGAAGGAACACCTAAACACAAGCTATAACACTGGAGAATATATATCCATCCATATCAAAGAGATACTTGCGAGAGAAGACAAGATGGCCGATCAGTGAGCAACAAAAAACAGAGCCTCCCAGGAGAAACAACTCATACGCCAGAATAAAACACCCTGGAGAGACTCAGACAGAGGGAGATGGATCCTCTTGACACAGGAAGAAATTAAAACATAAAAAAGCTCGTCAAATACGTTGGGACTACAACTGGAACAGCTGGACACAGTGTTTTTGCTGCAACCCAATTTTGCAGCAGACTGAATTTGCACCAGCCTGAATCCGCCACGGCCAGCAGAGCCACCCAAGCTCGTTCCCACCATGACTCACGGAAAGCAGAGTGGCGCTGAAGTTGGGGGTTGGTGAGCCCGATGGAGAGCATAGCCGGCAAAGGGACTTTCATTAATCCACGGTCAGTGCTGGGATTGGGACACCACCCCCCACCCCCACCCCCCCACCCCCGCCACGGGAAGGGTGCAATCAAATTGGCGACATGATGGAATCTGGCAAGAGGAGCCTGCACTGGGAGCAACAGTGACTTCCTCCCTCCCCAAAGCAGATTCATGGGATTTGCTTGGACTGGACCATGCCCCTGTCTGGGACCCAATGAGCCATCCCAAATCAATTCCCTGTGCCTAGCAAGCGCTAACTGGGGAAAGGCCTCTGCAGTTTGGTTAGCCCAGTGGAGAGGGACAGGCTTAGGCAGCCACTGCTTGCATCTCAGTAATAAGAGCAGTCAGGAGAGTGGGGAGGACCCTCGCAAGCCTGCTTCGGAGGAGGTGTGGCCATCAGGAAAGGGGGCTGGGACCTGCAGTGTGACCTGTGTGGAGGAAGCTGGAACCATGACAGGAGAGAGAAGCAGGAAGAGGCCCCCAGCCCAGAACTCTGACAGCCCTGATCCAGGAGAGGGAAAAACAAGGGAGACTGAGGGCAGCAAACATGCAACAGCAGGCATGGCTTCAATGGACATTAAAAGATATCTTCGGGACCTTGTAGATGAGCTCAAAACTGAAATATTAAATCAGGTAAAGCAAGATATGAGTAGAATAATAAAAGCAATGCTCTCAGGGAGCATCTCTCAGGAAGATACAGATGGTAGAAGGGAGGAACACAAGAAAAGGAGAGAAACATTCAATAAAGAATATAAAGAAAATATAGAATACATGAAGCAGATTCAAAGAGACTACCAGGAAATTAAAAATTCCATTGAAAGCTGGCAAAACACCTTAAAAGAAACTAAGGATAGACTATCAAAACTTGAAGACAAGTTTGCAACGTGTGATTATGAAAGGAAAGATCTCTTAAAAACAACAAGGAAACAGGCAGTAACAATACAAAGTCTAGAAGAGACAAGAGAATCTACAATTTAAGAATAAGAAAAGTGAATGAAGAAGCAGGAATACATACAGGCGAATTACAAAGGTTATTTATGGAAATAATTAAGGAAAACTTCCCAAGCATAGGAAAAGAAAATGACATTCGGTTATGTGAGGCATACAGAACCCCAGCTACCTACAACCAAAACAGATCTACACCCAGACATATAATAATCAAGATGCCAGAAATTCAATATAAAAACAGAATATTAAAAGCCATCAGAGAAAAGAAACAGATTACCTATAAAGATAAGCCCACCAGGATCACAGCTGACTTCTCCACACAGACCATCAGATCAAGAAGAGCTTGGAGTGAAATATCCCAAGCCCTGAAAGAAAATAACCTCCAGCCCAGATTGATGTACCCTGTAAAACTGTCACTAGAAATTAATGGAGAAACAAGATGCTTCCATGACAAAGAGGAACTGGGGGAATTTGTGACCACCAATCCAACCCTACTGAGAATACTGAAGGGAGTTTGTGACCACCAATCCAACCCTACTGAGAAAAAAACACCAGGATTTTAGGAACAGTGGCAGAAAGGCCTCAATGAGTGGGGCAGGCAGGAGAATGAAGGAGAAAAGTAGACAAACAGGCAGAAAAATAGCATCGCAGAAATGAGGCACAGAAGGTTGGCTAATTTGTTGTTGTTTCTTTGTCCTTCTTCTCTGTTTATGTTTGCCTTGCCTGGTGGCTTCTTTCTGTTGGTGTTCTTGTGTTTATGGTCTTTGTTATCTCTTTGTAATATATCCTTCAAAGCATTCCGAAGAACTGGTTTGGTGGTATAAATTTCTTCATTTGTTTTGAAACATAGTTTTGTGAGGTACATTAATCTGGGTTGAAGATTGTTTTCTTTTAGGGCTTTAAATACCTCATTCCAAGATCTCCTTGATTTGAAGATTTGTGTTGAGAAGTCTACTGTGATTCTGATGGCCTTTCCTTTATAGGTGATTTTTACCCAACTGCTTTTTTTTTTCCTCCTTGTGTTGAAATTCTGAAATCTTGATTATTTTATGCTATGGTGTAGATTTATTTCAGTCATGGCTGTTTGGATTTCTATGTGCTTCATCTATTCATATGTTAAATTCTTTACCCATGTTTGGAAAGTTTCTACCATTCCTTCTATGAAGAGGTTCTTTATGTTGTTTGTGCTGTCTCTAGCCTTTCACCATCTCCAATCAATCTTATATTGTTTTTCTTTGCTTCATTTTGTAGCTGTTGGATTGATTTTTTTCATGAGCACTTTTATTTTTAAGATCTCTTTCTTTCCCAGTCATTAGTCTCAGTCATGTCTTCTAGATCTGATATTCTATACTTGCTTTCATTCAATCTGTTGCTTACACTTTTCTGGGAGATTTTAAACTCCTGAATTACTGCTTAGATGCATTTCATTGATTCCATTTTTTTTTTCTATGTTGGGCATTCATGGTTTCCTCCTCTCAGCACTATCTCATTATCCTGAGCTTCACTATTTTTTAAAATATGTATCTGCTTTGATGTCTGTCATTTTGGGTTTTGTTTTGTTTTGTTGCTGACAGAAATTGAGCTCAGGGCCCAATGCTTGCCAGGCAGGTGCTGTACCACTAAGCCATAACCCCAGCTCTGATGTCTGTCATTTTAATCATCATTTCTTTTTACATCTTAGAGATTAGTTGTTCTGTGGCTTCTTCAATTTTTTTTCACTTCTGCTGCTATCACTTCAGAAAGTTCCAATGGTTAGCTTCTAATTTGTTCTGTCTCTGTGCTCTAGACTTCTCCTGGCTGGGATGGGTGTTTGGGGTTAGATTTTACTGCTTCATCTTGTCATTTTCTATTTTCTATTTTTATTTTACTTTGTCTTCTGTGTTGATACTTGTAAATTTCTTACATTAGATGGCTTTATCCCTGATGTCCAGTCTTTCCTAGGAAGTGTCTGTTTCTCAGAATGTCTTCTACATGTAGGCAGTTTTTGATCTTCAAGTCTATCCCAAGAATCTACCTTCCAAATATATTAAAAATGTAAAGTTGCTGTCTATTTGGCTCAGAGAACATTCCTTTGGTATTGAGTATAGTGATTACAATTGCAATGTTGTCCTACAGGGAAGAAAAACTGATTATTATAGGTTTAACATCTTGGTTGAAGTGGCACAATTAGAAATAACAATAAACTTAAGCACAGCCTGGCTAGTGACAAATTGTGATCATTATTAGCCTGTTATCTTTAGCCATGGGAGCAAGTCCTACAGTTATATAATATAATCCCGCTTTTATCAGGAACTTGTATGCAATGATTTTCCACTTAATAGAATGATTTTACCCTGTTATGTGAGGGGTTTTAAGAAAATAGAGTAGGCTAAAGAGATGAATGAGGTTAGGGTTGGATTGGTGGGTATAGGATAATCATCCAAGTTTTGGGTAATTGTAGGACAGAAGGAAGGAGTATTGGAAGAAAAAGCCTAGAAGCCATGAATGTATAGCAAAAGAAGAGACACTGTTTACTCACAATGAAGTATCATAAAATCAAGTGAGATAACTGACAAGAGTGGAAGAGAATGAGTGGAATAAAACAGAAAGGTTAGAGATCTATTGTGAGAGAAAAAAAGAAAAAAGAAAGGAGAAAAAAAAAACACAGGAAAAAAATCACCACTGTCCCCAACAAACAAAAAACATTCTGAAAAAAAAAAAAAAAACAGGGTTAAACAGAACAGAGCAAAAAAGAAAAGAGAAAAACAAGTGGAAAGTAGCCCAGCCCACTTGTATTTCACATTTCTTTATCCCCAAGCAGTGTTGGTTCAACTAACTTACCACCTTCTGGCTCATATTGCTACTGTTGTTTCTGACAGTTTTACCTGGCTGGTCCCACCTGTCCATTCTGCATATCCTGGCTAGGGCCTTACTTTGTGGCTGTTGTTCTCACTGGTCTCTGGACCTTCCTGTGTGGTTCCTATAGCAGCTGTGACAAGAGGAGCTTGTCTCTGGGTCTCCCCATGTGTACCATTTACCTGGATCCCAGCAGCAGCAAAGGGAGGGGCCTATCTCAGGCCTTCCCATGTGGTTCACCTGGATCCCAGTTCAGGCACTGAAGGGAAGGGTGTAGGTCACTTCTGGACAACTCAGGAACTTCAATAATTTTTATTTTTTAGATCCATGACTACAGATGTCTTTCTACTTTCTTTTTTTTTTTTTAACCAACTTTTATTTTCCCTTTAACAATGCCTTCTCTAACCTTTTATCATTTCCTTCTTTCTATTTGCTTAAGTTTAGTTTGCTTTTCCTTTATCTATGTCTTAACATGGATTGTTAGGTCATTGAGTTGGGGGTTCTTTTTTAATGGTGTATCCCTATGGAATTAAATTCCTTCTCTCAGCACTATCTCAGCTATATCTTGGAAGTCTGTGTATGTTATATCTTCCATCTAATTTTTGTGATTTATTTTCTAACTCATTTTAAAATAACATTTAGGTATTATTGTACAACTGAAACTCTGTTATGGTTACCATTTATATGGTATGTTCTTCCTCATTTTATTTTCAACCTATTTGTATTATTAATTTAAAGCATATCTCCTGTAAAAATCATATAGTTAGATTTTTTTACACAAACATTATTGGATTGTTTAATCTATTTATAATTTGATATTATTGGTATTTTTAGATTAGTACATTCAGTTTTAGTTTCTTTTTTTAATCTCACCTAATTTTTTGTTTCTGTAGTTTTGTTTCTGTAGTTCTTCACATTAAGTGAATATTTTCAAGTGTAATATTTTAAATGGTTTAATTAATTTTTTAGTTTTTTTAGTTGTTTTCTTGGTGAATGTTTTATTTCTTACCATATATGGCCTAATTTGTCTGAATCTACTTCAGATTTACATTATCTGAAGTATAGTGTAATATAGATATATTGATTCTATATACTTCTATTTTTCTTCCTCCTTGTGTTGTCATTATTATCCATGTTATATTTATATGTTATAAATCTAAAATACATTATAATTACCACTTTGCATTGTATGTCTTTGAAAGACATTTACAAAGTAAAACAAATATATATTTATGGAATTTGTTGCATTAATCTTTATGTTTCTCATATGCAATTTTTTTCATTTGCTCCTGTGGATTCAAATTACTAACTGGTTTCTTTTGCTTGTTCCAGTATGCTTTTGTTCTTACACATATCCTTTGAGCTGTTCTCAACAAGTATATTATAGATCCTATAATATAATTATGTACATAGTATTTTACATAATTTTAAAAATCAGTTAAGAAAAGATTATTGGAGAAACATGCAATCGTACTATCTTTTGAGATTTTCTACATAGTTACTCACTAATGCTGTTTTTAAAATCCGAATTCAAGTTAGGGATTACTTTCTTTGAGCCTGAAATGCTCATTTAGTATTTTTATAAGTCTGCTAGGATCAAGTTTTCTCAGTTTTTGTTTCTCTGGAAATATGGTAATACCTCAGTATATGAACACTTCTGCTTGCAAACAATTTAGTTCACAAACAAAAGTGTTTGGCAAAATTTTGCTTCCACTCACTGCATCAGGTGACAAACATGATCATGGACTTTATCTTAGTGACTTTTTGCATTAACAAGACAAAATACCCAACTCCCAAAATGAAATTAAGAAAGATTTATTATGGCTCACAGTTTGTAGAGGTTTTAGTTCATAGGTGACTGGCTCTAAGGCATGGCGACATGGCAGAGGAGCATTCAGAGGAGAAAAGTTCATGGTGGGCAAAAGAAGCGAAGCAGTAAAATAGAAAACAAGCAGTAGCAACCCTCTTTTTGTCCTTTATATTCCATCCAGTCTACTCAACAATGAGGTACCCTTAATCCCAGCATGACACACTTAATCCCAGCATCACATGTCATAAAACTAGCTACATTTGGAAAGCACCACCTATGACCACAGAATACTTTGTGGGGACATCTAGATACAAGCTATAATAGCCCTCCACACTGACACAAATACAGACATCTTCCTCAAAATCATAAAATAAATTAATTTCATAAACTGAGGTACCACTGTATCTTTGACTTCATTTTTTTTCCCATTTTTAAAAAAATTTTCTTTAAAGAGGAGGGGAAGCAAAACAGAAAAATGGGTAGGAACAATACAGAATTTCAAAAAAAAAACAGTAGGAAATCACTATTTGATACATTACATATTGTCTTCCTGGATATAGTTGTTCAAGCTACAAAATTAAAGCATACAAAGTGGACATTCAAACAGTGAGGCTGCAAATGGTTCCGTTCACTGATCCAACAAAAACTCAGCAACATGGTTATCAATCCTACACACTCAAGCATACACACAGTTATCTCCTCTAGAGCACCTTCCTTTCCTCCTCCTGCCCTTTTAAAAATTTTTTTTTATTTAAAGAAAAAATTTTGAAACAGAAACAGGATAGAAACAATACAAAATCTCAAAAACAAAACAAAATAAAACCAAAAAAAACCCAAAAATAATGACCAGTAAAAAATCATTAGTTGATAACTACATACTTTCCTCTTAGATGCAGTTGTTCAAGTTTCAAAAGTAAGGTCCACAAAGTAGACCTCCAAGCAGTGAGACTGCAGTCAGTTTTGCTCATCCATCCAACTAAAACTTTAGCAACATGGATTTTTAATTCCACACACTCAAACATACATGCAGTTATATCCTTTAGAATACTCTTTTCCTTTTTTTTCTTTACAATAACTATAATCCATTCTCGTAAATGACTTAGAAGTGCTACACATGTATAAGTCTCTACACATATACCTAGCCTTTCTGTATTAGAGGGAGAAACAAATCAAAACAAGTCAGCAATACAAATTCCTAGAGAAACACGAAATGAAAAGAACATACAAAAACTCAACACTAGGTGATCTATGGTAGTCACTATGATGTCTCTTGTTATTTTTAATAAAATTGTCTATATCCTTTGACTTCATTTTTAAAAAGATAATTGTGCTCAAAAACTGTTTTTGTTTACTTGTACCAGAGAAACAATGCAGTACTTACACATGTCTGATTTATTTCACTTAAGAGAATGGTCTCAAGGTGTATCCATTAATCTAGAAATGTCTCAAGCTTATCCTTCTTTATAGGAGAGTTGTACTCCATTGTATTAAAAAAAACCCATATCTTCTTTATTCATCAATTGAAGGGCATTTGGGCAGTTTCCCAAATTTATCTATTACATATTGTTTGGGTGTAAAATTGGGTGTGCATGTATCACTGTGAAGTCGGAAGAAAATGTTCATATGGGAAGGGGAACTATAGAGAGGGGATGGGGAAAGGCAGGAAGGGAAAAGAAAAACAAATGATGAAAAGAAGGAAAAAATGGGAGCAAAGGTTTTGTAAATAAGGAAGGGAAGAGGAGTTGAACAAACGGATAGAGAATGGGAAAAAAGTCAAGTTACATCTTGTACAGGTATAAATTCCCTATAATGAATGTGATCATCATATATACCTAAAATGTACCAATAAATTTAATTAATTAAAAAGTTTTTAATTAAAAAATAAACAAAGCAAAATATTAATTGCACCAACATATGCAAAATGGTAGTACTGCAAGGCAAGGAAAGAAAGAAGCAGAAATCTCAAAGCAATAATGTCTGAAAATACAGTATTATTTTGAAGGAAAACATTTTTAAATATTTGTAAAAGTTCAGTGAACTCTATGTATTTCTTAATTACTGTTCTCATTGCTGAGACAAAACACACAACATTTTGAACCTACAGATTATATTAGCATTGTTCTGGGTGTGGGATTTTCCCACTGTGGATATGAGTAGCATTGCCCAAAAGACTTGTAGCCTGGATATTATAAAAAGGAAAGAGAGATTGTTTTTTTGCTTCAATACTCCTGCCTCCTATCTACTTTGCCATGGGCTATTTGTCCTCTTTAATGGTGCTCTGCCTTGCCACCCTGTCTTGGAGCCAGCCAACTATGAACTGAATCCTCCATAAACTGAGCTGCAACAGCACTTTCCTTCTTTACCTTGTGGGTGTTGGGTATTTTGTGTAAGCAACAAGAAAAGTAACTCAGACAATAAGGTTAATAGCAAAACTTCAGAAACTGTAGAGGTTAAAAGGTCATGAATAACATTTACTGTATGGAAGAAAAAATGTGAAACAAGAGTCTTCTTACATTAAGCACAATTATCTTTCAAAAATGAAGTCAAAGATACAATGGTAACTCAGTTTATGAACTTAATTTATTTTTTGAGACTTAATTTGTCTTCATTCTTTATAAATGTTTTGTTGTTACAATAATCTTGTATTTTCCCATCCATCTCTTATACTCTCAAAATTGCTCTATTAAATGACACTGTATCAGTATTTTTAAAATTGCATTGTATGCTTCACTTTCCAATTTTAAAGTTGCCATAATTCTGCATCCTTTGTTTCAAAAATTATTTGCATAAACTGCCTTCATTGGCTCTTTTGTACCTTTTAGCATAATTTCTGTTTCCATATTCTTTTCATCTAACCAGATATGCCTAGCCATAAGACAACAGTTTTAATTTCAATTTCTATAATATTTCATGTCTGTCACTCATTTTAAGCATTTTAGGGTTTATTTCTTTATCCACTTCACTTAATATAGTACTCTGAACATAAGGAATAGAAATAAGTGGAATTATTTTGCACAATATGACACTTAATCATGTTTAAATTTATGACATACATAACCCAGCAGGAAACTTTACCCAGAAGTAAACTGTTGGAGTTGCAAATTGAAGTAAAACATTAACTAATTATAGTTGTTCTTTTCTATTTGTGTATATTGAGAAATAGTATTTGGTTCCATATACTATTGGAACCAGTAATACTTCAGTTCACAAATGTATCTGTTTGCAAACAATTCTCTTTTCAAACAAAAACATTCTACAAAATTTTGCTTCTATCCACGAACTGCACATTAGGCGACAAACACTACCATAGCCATCTTCACACAAACATGAACACAGCCATCTTGCCCAAAAACATAAAACAAATTAAGTTCGTAAACCTTAGTACCACTGCATATAAACATCTGCATGTATATTTCTTTTTGTTTCATACCTTGGTAATTTAGAGAAGTAGTGGATGAAAACAAAACAAAAAAACCTAGATAAACTAAAGAAAAAAATTGTATCCTGGCTGTGCCACTTCTTTGAGTCTAGTGCTCCTACTTCATTATCATAAGGAATAATCTTCAACTATTGAAATCTATTCAGTGTTAAAACCAATTTTCAGAGTCCCTCAGCAAATGCTCTCTCTGTATAAGATATGATCTACATACATCTGTAATTCTATTTCTATGCAGTACAATGGTTGTCATTTTTTTACAATATGAATGATCATGACCAATTTTTATATGACTCGTTGCTTTTTTACATTTGACATAAAGTAAATGAAAAAATGAAATTTTAGAAAGCATACCATGGGGATGGTAATGGTTCATTGCATGCTGTTTTTCCTCTCTTTGAACAAGTCAAGTAAAACTATTTTGACATCCTATTTGGATTTGGTTATGCCATTCTTGGTTTTTTTTATTAGTACATGTTTGAAGCACCTAATGATTACATTCTTCAGGGGGCACTGGTACATATACATAATACATCTTACTTTTTTTCTTTTTTAATTTCTTCTTTATTGTCCTTTCTTACCCTCTCTACTTCCCCTCCTTCCTCCATCCTTTGGTCCCCTTCCTTTTTGCAAAAGTTTTGTCACTTGTTTCCTATTGTTTTCTGTTTGGTTATATAACTTATTTACATTTTGGATTTCCCATATAAGAAAAATCTTATGATATTTAAACTTATGTATCTGATTTATTTCACATTATGGTCTCAAGACATGTCCATTTTTCTGCAAATAACTCAAATCTATCCCTTCTTATGACAGAGTATTACTTCATGGTACTACAGAATACTACTGCTGAATGGAGTAGTACTCAATTCTTAATTATTCTGAAAATTTAAACACAAGCATATAAATATTTTATATATAATAGATATAGCTATAAATTGTAGCAATGCAGGAATACATAAAAGTACTTACTAAAAATAAAAAAGAAATAGCATTTCAAAAACCATGCCAATTTTATCAAAGACAGAATTAAATTGATACCATAACTATAGAATATTCTATGTGCAGTAGTTGCTTTATTTTCATTTCCTTCTCTCCTTGCTGCTTTATTCAAAACAATATGGAATTTGAATAGCCTAATCCTTCCCAAATAAGAAACTGTTGTTTATGATTGATGTAAGTAAATTACATCATTGAAAATATTTTTGATTTACAAAGTATATCATCTATATTCATCATCTAGTAGACTTTCTATGAATTGGATTGTATAGAAATGGAATAATTTTAAATATTCATATTAAAATTTTCCTGCATATGAAAGAATTTGCCTATATTTTAGAAAAAATATTGAGCCTAGTATGAATTGTCAAAGTAATATATTTCATTGTGCAGATAAATATGTATGCTTGTCTTCAATTCTAAATTCATTCATTTTGTCTTCAGTAATAAGTAAAATAACTAACCTTTACAAGAAACTAGACTTATATGTAAAAAATACAAGGAAATTAATATCAAATAATTTTATAAATAACTTGATTAGACTGTAGACAGTTGTTACAAGTCTAAAAATTGTTTACAAGTTCAATAAAAATATTATGATATGTTGCCTTTACCCTGAAAACTAATTACATTATTATTCCTTTTTATTTTACTGAAATTTTAAAATTCTCATAGATGAGTACAATTTAGGTTACATTTAATAAAATCATTTTTTTTCCTCTTAGGGAAAAGTCAAAGAGAAGGAAGAAAATCTGAATCTTGTAAACCTATTCTTAAAGTAGAATACAAGACCTGCAGAAACAGGTATGCATTTTTGTTTTGGTGAATATGAGAGTAGATGTTAGGAACAAAAAAGAGAAAGGCAGATAACTTGAACTATTAATATATTGTTTAAATTTTCCTATGATTAAAAATATATTAACCAGTTGAACCCTCTACTTTAATAATAACTGATTTTTTGTTTAATAGGCATATCTGTGGTGATCAATGTTATGCATATTGAAAATAATAAGAATTAGTTATTTTAAAGTTGTTATTATTCATATGTCATTTTCATAACAGGATTTTTGACCATGAATGTTAAAAATAGATACACTGAGCTTTTCCTCTATCAAGTGTATCTCATACTACAATTTTTTTTTTTATCACTTAGAGATTTGAGGCCTCACATGATAACTAGCTCATGGGATACTATAACATAAACTAATATTCTATTGAAAGTGATTTAAAGTTTGGGAACCAGCTAATTTGTTTTTTTAAAAAAAAGTGTTAATGGATGAGAGTCCAAGGGAGGAGAGTAAGGGAATGAAAAAAATAGAATTGAAGAAAAAAATGAAAATAGAGTGTTTGCACATTGAAAGGGACCAAGACTTGGAAGGAGTGGGGAGGGATATTGGAAGAAAAAAGAAAAGGAAAGGAAAGAAAAGAATGAAGATGTATTATGTACATGTACCAACTCCCCATGATAAATATAATCACTGTGTTCTGCAAGCATACACTAATAAAAATTTTTTACAGGTCTCTTTTGCTTTGGTTGACTCAGACTGCCACCACTCTAAAGCACTTGTAACCATGCTGTTTTAGTCAGAGAAATCACAACCCAGACAGTGAGATTTTTGCAGGAAGGAAATACAAGAAAACAAAGGTAGTATTGTGAAAAACAAGATTACAACATCCCAGAAAGAGTGAAAGATAATAAACAATATATAATGCCTGAATGATAAAAAATAAAAAAATGTAAAGGAGTCAGTGATCAAGCACTTCCACTTTGCTCCAACTTCATGTCTTACTCTAACAGTTTTAAACCTATCCATTTTCTAATAGCTACAATGCATACACCTAGAAAGGGAAATTGTGTGAGAAATTTTGGGCTAAAAACCCTTCACTGTCAAATTTTATTATATATAACTCTCATCAAATTTATTTTTTAAAGTTTAGTATTTGGACTTTGTGTCGTAAAGGACTTCACAATCTTGTTAACCTTCTTCCCATTTAGTGAACCATTCATAATATTTTCTGGTGGACTGTCCTATGACAAAGCTTGCAGAAGACCAAGTTTAACCATTATGCATGGAAAAGCAATTACAGTACTTGAAATGGACCATCCTATTGTTGAATTTTTAACTTTATGTGAAACACCCTATCCAAATGGTAAGTGACTAAAATGAAATGTTAAATGTTGAAAAAAATCATTTTTGAAATAAGTTCCTAACAAAATTAAGGTTAAATATTTTCAGTTTTGGCAGCAGGCATCAACTGGGGTACACTGTGAACTACAGGTGCTGGAACAGGTTCTGCAATTGTACCTACTTGACAAACTGGAAGTAAGACAGATGTAGTGCAGCAGTGCTGGCGTTTCAGGTTCTAATGTCAGGTAAGTGCTTTAAACTTTGATAAGGATGGTGGAAGCTGAGCTGGGAGGGTCCGATAGGGGTCCAGGGTGAAATCACTTGGGGAAACTGAGGTCTCCTAATAGTCTCTCCTTGACCAGCTCCACCCATCCCATCCCAAAGCTAATCAAAGTTAAAGCACTTACCTAATATCAGTGATCTGTAACTCTGGTGGTGCTGCATCTGTTTCACATCTGGTTTTGCTTCAGATGCAACTGCAGCATCTCTGATTACTGTAGGATTGCTGATGTTGGTTAGTGATTCATTTTAATTTTGAGCATAATTAGATCTTCCAGAGGAGAGATGCATATTTATTTTTATCATTATGAATATAAAGATTTTTGTAAATATAAAAGCTACTCTTAAGTGCTTACAAACTAATGAAATATAGTAGTGATAAAAATATGTGGATTAACTCTAAAAAGTGGGGATAAAAACATAAAAATGAAATAAAAATTTACAATTAAAATGGCATTGTATGTGTATACATTACTACATTTTCAAGTGGGAACATGTAGATGTAGGAGAAAGCATGGGAGTTGGGGACAGAACATTTTATAACTTAATTTTGCCACTTACTAGTGATGTAGCACTGAGGAAGCCATTTCACACTTATGATTTTTATCTATCACTTATACAAATACAGTAATAATCATGTTGCTACATGATTATTGGAAGATAAACAGCATATTTTATAAGCCATGAAGATACATCTATGTTGTAAGTTTTAACTGAAAATGTATTAATTTCTTTTAAATTATTGTTTTTATATTTAAAAGATGGAATAAATAACAACTGTAACACTTTATTTCAGAGTTACTAGGAGAAATTACTTGTGTTTCCATTACTCAGTAAATATTTATTCAATGCTTATATGGACTTGATTCTATAAGAATTGTAGTATGAAACTGATCCTTGAGGTCAAATTGTATAAAATTTGATGAGTGAGATAATTAGGACTTGTTAAATTGAAGTAATGTAAGAATTTAAGTTCTGAATTACATGGTTTAGAGTTTTAGTAACATAAATTTATAGGCTGCTTATATTGTCAGTAATTGAAATATTCATGCAAAACTTCATACAAAAGTACAATTTAGGTAGATGTTAAAAAGGATATTAATAATGGTTTTAGAAATTTTTCAATTTATTAGGGTATTAGCAATTTAGAATGAAAACCTGAAAGCCTTTTAGAAGCTTTAATTTTGTTTTCTTAAGAAATATTACTTAAAGTTATTAATCAACAATAATCAGAATTTGGTAGCTTCACAGTAGCTGTAGCCAGTCCTCTCCGATTCCCAAAATAATGTGTTTTCTCTTTAGAGGAGTAGTAAGTATGATAGTGCTTTCTACTATGTTGGGGGCTAGGATTATAAAACTAATAAACCAATCTGATGGAGTAATATAGTTATCTGTGATAGTACACTACCATGACTAGGTTTTGCATTAAACATCTTCATTTATGTTTTTTCATCCAATCTTCACAACAGTCTAATGAAGTTATTATTATGCCCTTTCAATGAGTATAGGAATTTAATTTTAAATAAGATAAGTAATTTTCCCAAGATCATGTTTATAATAAATAAATACAGGATCAAGCTCAGTGTTGATTCCCGTGGAGGTCCTTTGTTCATTGATTATCACAAATACAAGGTTACTCTATAAAAATGAAACTTCTGCTTCTAGTTTTTGTTATTTGTAAAGGAATAACAGTGTAAAACAGCTACAATTACTAAAATCCTAATTTATCTATTTATAAGTAATTCATACATGCCAGTGTATCAGCTATTTTATTTCTAGAGCATTTGTTCCCTAATCAACAATGTTCTTAAGAGGAGAATGCAAAGATGAAGTAATCATATGGAAAACTACCATTCTTAAAACTGAAAAATACAGCATATTAAAACAATGTTCAAAAACTTTAAACAACTCTCAGAATAAGGGAGGAGGGATAAAGTCTGGGTTTGAGAACAGTATCAAACAGTATATAGATCACATTCTCTAACATGGGTTTATACACAAACATCAATGCTCAGAGATTATGTCATATTATCATTTTTATGTTTGCATATTTTTATGTGTTTGTTTTATATGCATGTGAGTTGTAAATGTAAACCTGAGTAGACTCTAGTTTCTCAGATCTAGAAGTATTATGAAGGCTGTTTATTCCAGTATTTTAGTTTCCCATCCAAGACTAGAATCCTCTGGACAAAATTCCTACCAAGTGACTGTGGAGTTTAGGATTGCATACTTCCCAAACTAGCCACTAGAAATGGCTGATATAATGAAACCAAGATGAAATTTTAAATCAGAAAGCCTGGGTTCACACTTTGGCTCAATCCCTCATTTGTTGTATAAGCTATACCAGTATCTTCATCTTTTTGGACCTCACTTTTCTCTCTAAAATGAAAAAGTAATAATATAGTATGTCTTCTAGCTAATGAGAAACAAATATTATGCATGCAAAAATATGTTAGTGAATACTTCTTCCTTAAATTGAGAAGGATTCTTTCACTATAGTGTTTCCTTACTAGTCCTTTATTGTAAATGGAAAGCAGTATCTGTAATTAAATTAGGATCCCCTCCTGCAAAACCAAATCACTTTCATGGCATTACCTTTATTGTTTCTTTTTCCATAGCTCATGTTACTTCCCAAATTATTCTTATTCCTTTGCTTGTCCATGGATCATAAAACATCTCTATGATGTAAACTCTCTCAGAGTGCTGTATCAGTGTTATTTTTAAGACAGTTGCTGGAGCGTATTGGAAGAAGAAAGGAAGGGAGAGAAGAAAGGAGAAAATATATGTGTTAAATTACGTTGCGTATGTGTTAAATTACGTTGAGTATGTGTTAAATTACATTGAACTGCAAGTAAACTTTTTAGTATGAGTAGTATTACTTTAATAGGGAAGTGAATATGTGTTAATACTCCAGAAAATCAGTTACTATTTCCTTAGGATATCTACTTGGAGAAATGAAAATGGAGCTAAAATATAAAAGTTATGAAAGAGTAAGATAAATGCTTCTACATTAGAGGTGATAGTCTCACTTTTCACTCAGCACTTCTCTTGCTACTCTGTGATTATCGAGATGAATTTAACTGTTATGTAACTTCTCATGTTTCCCTTCTCTATAGTGATCTTAATTTTAAATTTAAAACACGTGGTACATATTTTATTAAAGTGTTCTTTGTCACATGGACTTATATTTTGATTTTCTCAAATCATTTAAATAGCATTTATGTAGGAGGTAAAATATATATAGTTTCACTGATTTTTTAAATAAAATATGCAATATGAAAACTTTTCAACTTTTTATTTTTACTTGTAGAATTTCAAGAACCCTATGCTGTTGTGGTACTCCTGGAGAAAGATCTCATTGTAGTTGACCTGACACAAAGCAAGTAAGTCCCTCATGGACAGATCAATTACAATGATTTTTAGACTTTTTTCATTACAATTAAAATGCAGGAGCACATTTAATATAATTGCCAATAATATTCTTTACCTAGTAAATTCATACATAGTATTTGAAAATTATTTTGTTAAATTATAGAAATGAAATTTTGTTAAATAATAAAAACTAAAGCAGGAGAGTCTGGATAACTAAGACATCTAAAAGGTACCTGATATTTGAAAACATGCATTCGTAGACTCAGGACATAATATATATCGTATTTCTACTATTTCCTTAAAAGCAATTGTAAGCAAGACTTATCTATATATAATAGATGGCCATTTGCTAGTCTATTGACTGAAGGAAAATTGGTTAGAGAAAATTACCTTAATAAGAGTATTATTAGACCACTGTAGCAGACAACATAAAAGACCAGAATCTTTGTGACAGAAAGGATGGAGAACTGCTTTTCTTTTCTTTTTTTACAGTATGTTATGAGTAATTGAAACAAATATGGAATACTATTGCTACAGTGATAGTTTCTTACAGTGGCAGCACTCCTTTACATTGACAGAAAAAGTGGATTTGAAATTAATGTCTTCTGTCTTCATATTTTCTTTATAAGTTATAACAGGCATGAATCAAATTTTCCTTTATTATATGTTCCAAGCTATTGATAGTTTAGCCCCATTTTTCTGCAGTAGAATTTTATGCATTTTTTCATCTTCCCAGAATAATGTCTGTCTTTTTCTCCTAGTGAGAATTTTAAGAATCTCAATTCAGGTATCAATTTTCTCATTAAAAAGAAATCTTTCATTATCTATATTATTTGGCCTCTAAGGAGGACTGAGAGCTCCCATAATCCTCGCTTCAATCCTTTGACATAAATAGAACTTTTCCATTTGTCCTTACTTAAAGATTGTCTCCTTTCTGAACTACATGCTCCACAAAGGAGGGGTTGTTTCCTTCCACTACATTTTTGTTAAATAGATTACAGTCTGAATTCTTTCCACATAGTGTGTACTAAACCAGCATTCTTTTTTGCTGATTTGCAACATATAATATGTCAGTGTTTTGAGGGAGATGTAAGATGTGGACTATAAAGATCAAAGCTATGAATTCTGCCTACCTGCCCTACTTATCAACATTAAACTTGATTAATTTTGTATATAAGTGAGGATTTATGTTTCTTCATCTAAGAAATTGTAAAGTAAATTGTATTAAAGTCTAGCCTTCTCATCTTATGGTGCTCACCCCTTCCTTGTTCTTCATATTTGTTGGTTCCTCAGACTTCAGCTATGTCTAATACTCTCCACAGCCTACTACTACTATTACTTTACCTTTAATACTGTACTGCATTTCTTTAGTATACATTTATGCTTTCACTTAAATTGTTTATTGTAATAAAATGTGTAAAACATAAAAATTACTATTTTATACATTTGTTCTTTTGCTGCTTGTTACATTAAATATGTTAATTGATATTTTCTATGTAAGTTTATATCTAACATTTTATCTTCGTAAGTACCAGCTTTCAAAATTTATGTAATATTCCAATTTATTTGGGTAGTCCATGAAATTTAATGTATCAAAATTGATTAAATTCTTTCTTATCAAATATATATTAGTCTCAGTGATGTTGAAAGTTATACAAGTTGTAAGTTTGCAACATTTTTCAAATATCTTTCTTTCCCTTCTTTGCATTTAATCTTCAACATGAAGGCAAGCACTAGGATGTCTTCTTAGTTTCTTGGATTCATATCTTCAGTTACATTTGAATAGCAGTCAGTTTACTTTTACATTTTGATGTTGAAGTAAAATTTTAGTTACTGTTTTTCTCTTTTATATCCTTATGCCTACTATTTGCCAATATACTAAAATAATTTTCTCAGATATTTTTAATATACTGCTCATATTGTTAGGAGCATAACATTGTTACTTTTTGCTATTATCAAATTCTAAACTGTAGGTTTGATATTCAAAGTGATTCATTCATTTCACTTCTTAGTTTTCATTCTCTTACATGTTAATAATTTATACTCTGACACAGAATTTCTGATCCATTCTGTTTTACCTACTTTTTAGACATGACTTCTTCTTTCCCCTTAATTTTGCATATTGTACTGTCTTTACCTGAGATACCATACCCTCAGCAACATTTCAGACTGTAAAAAAGAGAATTCATGCCAGCACATAACATCACATATAATATATTCTCTAGATATTGAACTAGCTTCTTAATTCCTAATTAAGTTCCTAATAATATCATGAGAAAATTATTTTTCACATTCTCTCTCCTCCTTGATCAAAAACATTTCATGGGACAAAACTGTTCAACAGGAAAGAGAAAGTGGAATTAGGGAAAGAAGAAAAGAAGGAAGGGAAAAGGAAAAATACACATATACACAAAATAGTTAAGATAGTTATACTGCTAATTGCTATTATTTCATTGAAAAGAAGGGGTTTTGCCTGTATTGTTTGATCAATTTTTATGTATATATCTTTTAATATGAGCAACTACTTTGAAAATAACAATATGCAATGTACTTACCATTGTTACTCTCCTACAATTTTGTTTTGAAATTTTATTCCAGTTTTATTTTCTGTAAAATAAAAATAAAAGACAAAAAAACTTCATCACAAGTAATGTTATCACAAAGACTTTGAATAGAGGTTTCATTAGTATAATAGTATTATTTCCATGTTGTTACATGAAAAGTTATTAATATATTTATAATACTTTTTTAATTGATTCTGTATTCATGCCCTTTTTAGGTTATTGTAGGTTTGAGAAAATTTATTGCATCCATGAGACTTATATTTCAACTATTTACTCTATAGATAGGAAATCAGCTTTCAAATGCTGTCACACACTCATGAACACCCAATGTATTACACATATTTTTCAATTCCTACAAAAATTAAATATTTGCCTACATATTACTCCCATTAAAAGCATGCCAAAATATACTAACATTTAAATATCTATGACCATATTATATGAATATTTAGATAAAATAGTTAATATGATTTTTAATAAATTGAACTTGTTTCATGATATTTTCAAGGTAATATAATTCATTTTATTCTATTAGCATAGCAGTGTCACCGTAGAATGTTGGAATTCTTGAAAGAAAATAAATTTGAGTAAATTTCTAGCATTATTAAAATTATATTTTGTAGATAACTGTTTTTAAAGGAATATACTACTTATATGATTCTAGTTTTTATGTTGCTTAAACAAGTGAAATTTATAATGATCTTAGAAACATTTTAAGGCTCAGTATAAAAATTATTCCATATTTTTACAAATGTATAATGACACTGATATATTGTTTTTATCTATTAGTTTTCCAATCTTTGAAAATCCATATCCCATGGACATTCATGAGTCACCAGTTACATGCACAGCATATTTTGCCGACTGCCCTCCAGATTTGATTCTAGTACTCTATTCCATAGGAGTCAAGCATAAAAAACAAGGATATAGTAATAAGGTAAAACTAGAAACTACAAGTAATTTTTCTTGTATTCATGGTATATTGTCATACTAAGTATAATATATACTGAAACTAACGTATTGGAATCATAAGATATAACCTTTAGTATCACAAGCATATACTATGAAAAATAGAAAAAAATGTAGCTTTAATTATTTTAAATGAAATATTATGTTTAATCATTAAGAAATTCAAATCTATTCTTCTTAGTTTATCATTTATTAATTAATTCATAATTTAAGAAACATGATTAGTAAAAATAATTTGTTAATAACATTATAAAATTTGTTTTTACTAAAAGATCAAATATTTATAATTGTTGCAGACCATCTACTATGGTTTCTGTTACTTTCCAGGTCTATTGGAATGGATAACTCTAAGAGACACCATTTACATAGTATTCTGTTCAAATAACTCCTTGGTGATGCACAGACTATGTAATTTACATGGCAACATTGCCTTTGTATAATTAAAAATACTTCTTTGGTTTGCTTATATGAATGATAAGATTATTTAAAATCTGATATGTTTTTAATGGAGGTAGAATTGTGCATCTAGAGAGGTGCTTGTTCAGTGAAAGAGCAAAAGGTAGCTACATACTTCATCTTTATTTTATAGCTATTTAATGTTAAGTGAAACTTTTATCATTCTAAAATACTTTCACTAAGTTTCTAAGTCATTCAAACTAAAAATATAAAATTTACATATTCTTCCTGGATAATCTATTTAGGAGTGGCCAATCAGTGGAGGAGCTTGGAACCTTGGAGCACAAACATATCCAGAAATTATTATTACTGGGTAAGTGAGATGTTTTGTAAGCTACCAGTTTATTAGTATTAACAAAAATGTATTTGTTGAGTCTTGCCACTTTTCTAAGTTGTGCTCTATGCTGACTAACAGTTGAAGCAAATATAAAATTAAAAGACATTGTTTCAACCTAAAGATTCTAATCTTGATGGAAGAAAACTAATACAAAAAGAATTATATATAGATTATATATACAAAAGGAAGTCAAAAATGATAAACAGTGAGAGATGAGTCAGAGAAAGCTTTATATACAAATAATCATAATCATAAAGATCCTTAACAACATCTCCCAATTCCTGCTGAGTCCAGAAATTGCTGCTGTACATCACTATCAAATGATTATAGTGTGCCTCAAAACATATAGCACAAAAAAGAACATTACTTTGTATAGTAACCCACTTCATATTCTCTTATTAGGAATGAAGAGAAAATAGCTAAAAATAGTGTGAAAGAAGTTCTACTAAGAGGAAGATAGAGTAAATATAATTTTTCCTAATATTTCCACAAATTACAACTGCAAATCCTTGGTGGTATATGTAAGACAAGCATACAGTAAGTGAGAAGCATGGAAAGACGTTAGACTCTCCAGGGCCCTCACATTCCAAAGAATGGCATAGTAGTTGGTTCCTTAGGGTTTTTTTCCCTGTTTCATTTTTCCCAGAAATAGAGTTGAAGACGCTGGTAAATTGAATCTGTGAATAGGAACAGAACAAACAAATGCAAGTTCACCATAGCCAAAGGATGAGGGAAAGGATATTGTACCAAGACACAAAACTTTTCCAAAGTAATCTTTCTACTTGATTTAAGTAACAGACACATGGACACGCACACACACACACACACACACACGTACACACACAAGACAGAGAAAGGAGCTGGACTTTCAACTCCACTTTGAAAAAGTTCTCCGTGGTGGTGTCAGTGGAGAACACACTGGAGCCAAAATTCCCAAGACTTCTCAGCAGTAATGAGGAACCACTACTTTTCACTTCTCGTGTCAGTGGAAATCAAATGAGGTAAGAGAGAAAAAAGAGCAAGGTTTAAAAAGTAGTCAAGGAAATAATGGCTGAAAACTTACAAATTTACCAAAAGGCACAAACTTACAAATTCTGTAAGCTGAGCAAACGCCAAGAAATCCTTATCAAGATTCATCATGTGTACTTCTGAACACCAAATACCAAAAAGAAGTTTTGAAAGGCACAGAGAGAAATGACACCTTATCTGTAGTGGCACACTAGTATGTTGAATGATGCAGGTTTTTCACCGGAAACCTGGGATCCAGAAAGAAGGAAACCGTTCTAGAAGAAGACACTTTTAAAAATCATTTTTAAAGTGATGAAAGGGGAAAAAAAAACTGTCAGCCTAGAATCTTACACTTAATGAACATATCTGTCTAGAAGGAAAAAGTAAGATTCTCAGATGAAGGAAACTAAAGGAATATGTTAACATCAAACCTATAGAGTGGTTAAGGGAAGTTCATTACACAGAAACCAAAAAAGAAGAAACCTTGGAACATCAAGAAGGAAGAAAAAGTATAGTAAGCAAAAGTATTTATGAATAAAATAAGTCTTCCTTCACATGAATTTTAAAAGTCTATTTGATGGTTGAAGCATAGATTATAGTAACATTGTATGATGTGGTTCTAAATGTGTATAGAAAAAATATTTGACAGTTATAAATGTGAAAGGATGAAAAGATGTAAAGGGAAGTAAAGCTTTTATATTTATTTTGTGCTCATAATAAGAACATTGTAGACTGTGATTATTAATATGAGAAATACAGTATGTGATTTGACTGAAAAAGTTAGACAATTAGTACACTCAAAATTATTATTGAAGCTGGGCATGGTGGCACATGCCAGTAATCCCAGCACTCAAAAGAGACTGAGATAGGAGAATTGTTGCAAGTTTTGAGACCAGCCTGGGCTACAAAGTAAGCTCAAGGCAAGCCTGAACTGCATAGCAAAACCCTGCCTCAAAAAGACAAAAAAAATTGATACATCAGGAAAGAAGTAGTAAAATAATTCATGCAACTAATAGGAAGTCAGAAAAAAGACAACTGAAAACAATAAAAAAGAAAAATAACAAATGCAAACTCTAGCATGTAAATATATACATTAAGTATAAAGTGATCTAAATATACAGATTGAAAGAGCAGATTAAAAATCATGACCCAAACTCTATATCCTCTACAATATACTCACTTCAAATATAACAGTATAGAATGATTCAGAAGAAAAGGATTGAAAAAAAGATTATAAAAAAAGACCAGTGTGCATTAATATCACCAAGGAAATAGATTAGGAAGCTTCAGATCTTGTTCTCCATAGAGATACATTACAATGTATAGTCCAGATAGTTTTATGAGAATTCCAGAAACCAGTTGGGAAGTTGGCAATACTTCTAGCATGATCAAAGCCAAAAATAGAACATTAAATTGAGCAACAAATCAGTTTCATTTCTACCACCTCAGCCTTTTCTCCAAGTTGCTACAAATTACAATTAGAAGAAAATGCAACTTGTACTTTCTCCTTTGGGAGAGAAATCTCCATTCAATGCTTTGTATTTTCTGGAGCTGCCCAAGGGACTGTTTTTTGTCTTATCTGACTCAAAGATGGCTGTGCTTTGGCTGTCTGAGAGCCACTGTGAACAAGAGTTCAGCAACTTTAATGTAGGTGAAAGAACATTCAGTACTGCACACAGACACTAGAAGGTGGGACATTGTAAACTCCTAAGGAGGAAAAACAAAAAGCTGGAAAACTTCTCTAATTGGAGAACTATACACATAAACTCTGAGAACACACATCTCTATAAAATAAGATTTAAGAGGGTCTAAGAATCTTTAACTGAAGTGATTTATGAATAAACAAGTGGCTGTTTTTTCAAATGCCAAACTCCTCACAATAAAATTAAAACATTCAAAGAAACAGGGAAGAATGGACAAAATAAATCTCCAGAAACTGATTTTAAAGACATATGACTGTGAATTACCTGGCACAGAATTCAAAATAATCACCTTAGAGAAGTCTAATCTATTAGAACACCAAAAGAAAAATAAAATCAGGAAAATGATGCATGAACGAAATAACATCAGTAGTTTAAAATTATTAAAAAGAGTCAAATAGAAATTCTGAAGAACACAATAACTGAATTATTCACAATAATTGAATTTTTTTCAACTGAATCAAGAAAAACTGTTGGTATCAATGCAAGACTTTCTCAAGCAGAAGAATCAGTGAACTCAAAGGCAGGCAATTTAAAATTGAGTCAGGAAAAATAGCCAAAAAACCCCCAAAACAAATAGGTCATGAGGGCTTATGGAACCCATTCAAGTGACGGTAGTATAGTAGTTTTCTGCAAAAACATTACAGACTGGAAGGAAATAGGATGTTATATTCAAAGAGGAAAAAAATCTGCCATCTAAGAATACTATAAAATACGATCATAAAATGAGAATTTGATAAAAATCAAACATTTATTCATCATGAAACCTAGCAAATTGGGAGTAGGACAGAAAACCTATGGTCTGAAAAAGTTGCTATTTTTAAAAAATTGCAAATGTTGTATTTATTGTTGAAATATTTGGACTTTTGTCCCCTATACAGAGAATAAGACAAGAATACCTTTGTCATGCCTGTTAGCGTTAAACTTATCAATTTAGCTAATTCAGTGGAGTAAAAAATGGGAAAAAATATAAAGCTTTATAAAAGTAGGCGTAAAATTATTGTTACTCGGAAGCAACATAATTATGTATGTGGAATAAACTACTGAGTAATGCAATAATATTTCACTACAAAGTCACTGTCATATATAAATAAATCAATATAATAGCCACAGTTTAATAGAATGCAGAAGAATCTAATTAATGGATTAAAAAAACAGGCTTGACAACATTGGACACACTCCTGATTTTCTCCCACTCAGAAACCTAGAAACAAAATGAAATATCCTTAACTAGATAAAACAGATTTTTGAAGACCCACAGCTAAATTATTCTCAATGAGGAAAGACTAAAAGCTTTCCACTTGAGCTTAGGAACTAAACAAAAACGTTCTGCTTTTTTAAAATCATAAAGGAGAGCCAAGTATGGTGGATCCACATACCTATAATCCCAGCACTTGGGAGGCTAAAGTAAAAAGATAGCAATAAATTCAAGACTAGCTTAGACTAGATAGTGAGCTCAAGGGCAGCCTGAACTACAAAATGAAACCCCATCTAAAAACAATTAACATAAGTTCATAAGGAAATCATACACAAAAGTTAGGACTAATCAATTATGGAAAGTTTTAAGATACAAGACTGACATATTGTACAATTCCATTTACAGTACCCTCAAAAAAGAATAAAATACTTAAAAACAGGAAGCAAGATTTGTACCTTAGAAACTATAAAACATGGCTGAAAAACTTTTAAAAGGCATGAATAAATGGAATGGCATTGTGTTAATGACTGGAGTAATTAATACTGTAGGTTTTGTTGTTGCTGTTTGGGTTTTTTCCCTTAATATTGTTAAAATACCAATATTCCCAACGCAATATATGTATCCACTTCAATTCTTATCAAAATCTCAATAGCTATTTTTTACAGAAGTAGAAGAACCTATCTTAATATTCTATAAATTTAAGGGACTCAAAATGTCAAAATAATTTGGAAAAGAACCAAGATTAGAGAGGTTACAATTTTAATTATAAAACTTCCTAAAGAGCTTTAGAAGTGGAAATATTAATAGTATTTATTTAAGGTTTGTGATATAATGCAATATATTAGATTGGGAGTCTGGAAATAAAGTCTTATACCTGTATTGCTAACTGATTTGCCTTTTTTTTGGCACCGGGGATCAAACATGACTACACACTTGACAGGCAGGTGTTAATGCTGCTGAGCTAAATCTCTGGCCCTGATTTGCGATTTAAAATGGAAAACAATAATCTCAACAAATGATGTCGAGACAATGGATAACTACATTAAAAATAAATAAATGCTGACAATTCTTCACACTCTGTGTAAAAATTTACTCAGGCAGATCAAAGACCCAAATGTATAGCTAACACTATAAAATTCAAAGAAAACTTTTCATGGCCTTGAATTTTGGCAGTGGTTTCTTAGTTATTACACCAAAAGTACTGTGTAAACAACATAAGAAAAACAGATAAATTGACTTTCTTAATCAGGTGAAGTATAACATTGAATGAGAGAAAAGATTTTAAATTAGTATCTGGGAAATATTTGGAGTCCACTATAAATAAGTATCGGAGCTTAACAACACAAAGACAAACATGTCAGCATTTTGAAAAGTAAGCAAAGAAATTGTATAGCAGGTTTTTTTTCCAAAAGCAATACATGAATGGCTAACAAGCACATGAAAAGATACTCGACATCCTTAGAGCAATACAAATCAAAAGCACAATGCGGAAATAACAGCTATAAATGTATATGTACCCAGTATTGAACAAACAAGTATTTAAAGGAAATATTAATAGACCTAAAGCACAGATAGAGTTCAATACAATACTAGTAGAAAAATTTAACAACACACTTTTAATAATGATCAGGTGATTCAGACCAAAAATTAAAAAAAACATAGCACAGTAAAGTTGCACTCTATCTTAAATGAACCACACAAACATCTATAGAACATTACATTCAACAACTACAAGATACATAGTCTTCTCAACATAGAATGTAAAACATTTATATCATTCTCCAGGGTAGATCATATGATAGATCTGAAAACAAATTCCAGAAATTTAAAAAATTTGACATTGTATCAAATACTTTCCAACTTCAGTACAATAAAGTGAGAAATAACAAGAAAAACTTTGAAAAAATACAAATACATGAAAAATTTTTAAATGACTTTCAAATAATCAAAAGATCAAGGAAGAAATGAAGGATATTAAAAAATGACTTTATCTTAGCATTGTGATACATGCCTGTAATTCCATCACTTGGGAGGAAGAGGCAGGGGGATTCACTATGAGTCCCAGCATGGGCTATAAAATGAGTTCAAGAGCAGTCCAAACTACAGAGCAAGACTCTGTATCAAAAAGACCAAAGAAAAAAAAAGTTTAAAAAGAAACACATTTAAAAATTTTTGAAACTTGAAAATAGGGAAACACATGGCAAAACATATGGAAAACAGAAAAAAAAAGTGCTAAGAGAAAAGGTTATTGAAATCAACTCTAAAACTACAACAAAAAGATCCCAAATGAAAATCTATTCCTGTAACTGAAGGAACCAAAAAAATCAAGAACACACCAAATCCAAGAAGGAAAGAACTGATGAAAACCAGATGGGACTAAGAAACAATTTGAGAACACAATAAAATAAGAAGCTGGTTCATAGAAAAAAATAATAAAATGGCAAATCCTTACATAGAGAAAGATAAGGATCAAATAGAAATCAGATATAAGAAAGGCAACTTACAAGTGATACTAAAAATACAAAATGCAAGATTATAAAATAATGACCAAAATATTGATGATGTGGAAGAAATTAACAAATTTCTAGAACATACATCTCACCAGATTGAGTCACACATACATCTCAACTGACTGAGCTATCTAGTGTGTTCAAGTCCAATCTGGCCTACGTAGGGAGACCCTGTCTCAAAATGATAAAGACAAAAAAAACCCCAAAAACTTAAAGAACCTTGGACCTGATAACTTTATTACTAAAACTTATAAAACATTTAGGAGGAACTAATTCCAAATCTTTATACCAAAAAAATCATCAAGACACAAGGAACGATTTTATAACACCAGCATTACTTTAATACAAAAACCAAGAAAGAAAAGCATAAAAAGAAAGTTATGCTTGATGAACATAGATGCAAAAATTTCCAACAAAATATTGGCAAACCAAACCCAAGAACACATTAAAAGTCACCATAATCAAATGAGATTCACCCAAAATATAAGGATAGTTGAACATACACAAATCAAATAAATCTCTCATATGCCACCTCAACAGAATAAAGGAGAAAAGCTGTATGATGATCTCAACAGATGCAAAAAACTATGTGATAAAATTTGATACTGTTGTTGTTTGGGTTTTTTTCCCAGTACCAGGCTGTTTTTAGTACAGTAGCTGGATGTATAATTTTAACTCAGGGAATGTGATGCCTCCTGCCTCACCTTTTTTTTTTTTTTCTTATTTAAAGAGAAAAAAAACAGGAAAAAGGTAGAAATATTACAGAATTTCAAGAAAAGAAGATAAACAGTAAGAAATCACTAGTTGATAAATTACATATTGTGCCTTTAGAAATAGTTATTCAAGTTACAGAATTAAAGCATACAAAGTGGACATTAAGCAATTAGAGTGGAAACAGATCTGTTCAACAATCCAACAAGAACCTAGAAATATGGTCATCAATCCCACACACCTAAACATACATGCAGCTATATCTTTTATAGCACTTCCTGTTCCCTCTTTTTTTACAATAACAATTATACATTTTTAAAATTTTATTTAAAGAGAAGAAAAAAAAGCAAAACAGAAAAAAGGGTAGCAACAATACAGAATTCTAAAAGAAAGAAAGAAAAAAGGAGAATGAGAAAAAGCCCCACTAAGAAATCAGTAATTTATAAATTACATACTGTCATCCTGGATGTAGTTGTTCAAGTTACAAAGTTAAAGGGTATATAGTAAATATTCAAACAGTCAGACTACAAACAGTTCTGTTCATAGATCCAACAAAGATTCAGCAATATGGTCATCTATTTTACACACTCAAACTTACATGCAGTTATATCCCTTAGAGCACTTTCTTTTCCTCTCTTTTTTACAATAGTAATTACACATTTTGGTTTTATTACTCTTGAAGTTCTTATTTACTTTTTACACTAGAGACACAATATGATATTTATAAATATGATTCTTATTTATTTAACTAATGAGGATAGTCTCAAGTTGTCTCCATTTGCCTATGAAGGCCTCAACACCATCCTTTTTTATAGCTGAGTAATATTCTATTGTATAAAAATGCCACATCTTTTTCATCCACTCTGCAGTTGATGGGCATCTTGGTTATTTCCAGGATTTAGCTATCACAAATTGTGCAGCTATGAACATGGGTACACATATATCACTGTGATATGAACTTTTCAGTTCTTTGGGGAAAATGCCCAGGAGGAGGATAGCTGGATTGAATGGGGCTTCTAATCCTAGTCTTCTGAGAATTCTCCATATGGATTTCCATAATGGTTGCACCAGTCAACATTCCCACCAACAGTGGAGCAGTGTT
>PVLA01010207.1:0-65921 GCA_004027455.1 Hydrochoerus hydrochaeris | reverse complement strand
CCCTTCTCCTCCCCTCTCCTTCCCTTCCCCTCCCCTCCTCTTTTCTCTTCTTCTCCTCTCTCTCTTCTTCTCTTTTATATTTTTTCTTTTTGTTCAACAGAGAACTAACTGGAGCCTCTAGGGACAAGGTTAAAGACTGTAGGGATAGTGAATGGAACAGCAAGACCCCTTCTACCATGTGACCAGTGGCTACAAGGATTCAGGAACTAAAGTGCTTTGTGTGATGGGACTGAGCAGTCCTGGACTGTCCCCACAGCAGTGACGGGAACATAAACCCTGCCTACAGCGCCCCGCCTCACCTCACCCTGTAACAAGTAGCAGTGGAAAGTAGTGAGTCAGCAAATTTGCTGACTACAGCACAGGTGGTGGCAGAAGTGACAGTGAAAGTATGGAGTGTAATGGAATGACTCCTCCTGCCCTGCTACCCATAATATGAGGGACATGAGACTTATGCTGCACTGTGCCATGCACAGCAATGAATAAAAGTTTAGTACTATACCATTTGGGAGAGGAGCAAGAATTGAGATTGAGCAGCCTTGGACAGCACCTGCAGGAGTAGAGGGTTGGCCCATAGCACAACTTCTCTACCCTGCAACAAGTGACCTGAGAGGACACAGACATGCCAGGAGAAGAGGAACACAGGAGGCTGTGCAAAGACGAGGAAGAGCCAACCACACAAGGGACTGGGAGCAGCCCACTGTCTCTGTCTGAGAGCACCACAGCAACTGGGTGAGAGACCTGAGACTGATTATGGAATGGGCAGGCCTCTAAGAGAAAGCACTGGCTGAAGACTGACCTTATCTCCTTACATCTGGCAACCTAGATCAGTCCCATATCCAGCACTGTTTCTACTGCTGGCTTGGTGAGGTAACCCAGTAGTTTTGGACTCTCTGTGGACACTGGATAAATTTTATTTTTTGTTATATTTTATCATTTTTTCCTTCTTTATTTGCTGGTTTGTCTCATTTCCCTCCTCCCTTTTTAAAGGTATTTTACCTACATTTTCACTCTAAGCTCTTTGTGCCTTATCTGCTTTGTTCATTATCTCTTGATTTAATGATATTTTCCTATGAGTGAATATTTCCTCTAGTCTTTCTGATTAGCTTTGAGGATCCCTTGCTTACTCCTTTATTCTTTCTTTTTGGTCCTCCTCTAGTTTCTCAAAGATTGAGTGATTGTCCATTGTCATCCAGCATTGTTTCTACTATATTTCTCTTCATTTATCTCTGTTTTATCTGGTATCCCTCTTAAATCTCTCCATCAAAGGTAAAACCACTCTACCAAGGGGAAAATGCTCTGCTCTGCTTATAAGTTCCCAATTTATAGTTGGTTCTGTTACATAACTGTAGAGCTTACTCCTATAATAAAAGGTACAAAATTAATAATTACCACAGCTTACAGGACAAGAATGTCAACTATCACCACTCCTTTTCAATATAGTTCTGGAAACACGAGCCAGGGCATTCAGACAAAAGAGAGAAAAAAAGGAATAAAGATAGGAAAGGAAGAAGTTAAATTATCAATATTTGCTGATGACATGATACTCTATATTGAAGACCAAAAAAACTCCATTAAAAGACTTCTAGAGGTAATAAATAAGTTCAGCAGTGTAGCTGGATACAAAGTCAATGCTCAAAAATCAATAGCATTCCTGTACACAAACAAAAAACTCACAACAGAGAAATTATGGAAATAGTGCCCTTTACAATGAGATGTAAAAAAATGAAATACATAGGAATCAACCTAACTAAAAATGTAAAAGAACTATATGATGAAAATTATACTACACTGAAAAAGGAGATTGAAGAAAATATTAGAAAATGGAAGGATATTCCTTGCTCTTGGCTAGGAAGAATGAACATTGTGAAAATGGCCATACTCCCAAAACTGTTATACAGATTTAATACAATCCCAATCAAAATACCATTCACATACCTCACAGATCTAAAGAAAGCACCCCTAAAATTCATTTGGAAACAGAAAAAACCTAGAATAGCAAAGGCAATTTTTGGCAACAAAGGCAAGGCAGGAGGCATCTCAATATCTGACTTCAATCTATACTACAAAGCCACAGTGATAAAATCAGTATGGTACTGGCAAAGAAATAGACCTGAGGATCAATGGAACAGATTAGAAGATGCAAGCACAACTACGAAGACACTCAGCCACCTGATATTTGACAAAGGGGTGGAATATATCCACAGGAAGAAGGATAATCTCTTTAATAAATGGTGTTGGAAAAATTGGCTCTCCACATGCTGAAGACTGAAACTAGTTCCATGCATATCACCATGTACAAAACTAAAGTCTAAATGGATCAAAAATCTAAATATTAAAAGAGAAACACTAAATCTACTGGAAGACAAGGTAGGTAGAAGTTTGGAGATATAAGGGTAGGCAGAGAATTTATGAACAAAATACAAACTGCACGGGAAACACTTCCAAGAATGAACAACTGGGATCTCATAATACTAAAAATTTTCTGCACTTTAAAGGAAATCACCAACAGAGTGAAAAGAAAACCCACAGAGTGGGAAAGAATTTTAGCCAGCTGTCCCTCTGACAAAGGACTTATATCCAGAACATATAAATAATTGAATAACATCAAGCTCCCCCAATTCAAAGACCCTCTCCAAAAATGGGCATCTGAGATGAACACACAGTTGTCAGAGAAAGATATACAAATGGAAAATAAATACATGAAGAAATGTTCACCATCATTTTTCATTTGAGAAATGCAAATTGAAACAACACTGAGACTTCACCTTACTCTGGAAAGAATAGTGAAATCAACTAATAACAAATGTTGGTGAGGCTGCAGGGAAAAAGAAACACTGCTCCACTGTTGGTGGCAATGTAGACTGGTGCAACCACTATGGAAATCCATATGGAGAATCCTCAGAAGACTAGAATTGGAAGTTCCATTCAATGCAGCTATTCCCCTCCTGGGTATTTTCCCAGAAGAACAGAAAAGTTCATATCACAGTGATAGATGTGTACCCATGTTCATAGTGGCACAATTTGTGATAGCTAAATCTTGGAAACAACCCAGATGCCCATCAACTGCAGAGTGGATGAAAAAGATGTGGTATTTTTATACAATGGAATATTACTCAGTTATAAAAAGGATGATCTTGAGGCCTTCATAGATAAATGGAGACAACTTGAGACTATCCTCATTAGTGAAATAAATGAGGGTCATATTTATAAATATCACATTGTGTCTCTATTGTAAAAAGTGATAAGAACTATAAGAGTAATAAAACCCAAAATGTGTAGTTGCTATTGTAAAAAAGAGGAAAAGAAAGTGCTCTAAGGGATATAACTGCATGTATGTTTGAGTATGTAAAATAGATGACTGTATTATTGAATCTTTGTTGGATCTTTGAGCCAAACTGTTTGCAGTTTCACTTTTTGAATGTCTACTCTGTATCCTTTAATTTTGTAGCTTGAACAACTACCTCCAAGATGACAACATGCAATTTATCAACTAGTGATTTCTTAGTGTTTTTTTGTCTTTTTTTCTTTTAGAAATCTGATGCTACCCTTTTTTATTTGTTTTTTTTTGTCTTTAAATAAAAATTTTAAAAAATGCATAATTGCTATTGTAAAAAAAGAGAGGAAAGAGGAAGTGCTATAAAAGATATAACTGCATGAATATTTAAGTGTGTAGGATTGATAACCATACTTCTAAGTTCCTGTTGGATTGTTGAACAGATCTGTTTGTAGTCTCACTGCTTGCATGTCTACTTTGTAGGCTCTAATTTTATAACTTGAACACCTAATTCTAAAAGGACAATATGTAATATTTCAAGCAGTGATCTCTTACTGTTTTTCATTTTTTTGAAATTCTGTAATATTTCTACCTTTTTTTCTGTTTTTTTCTCTTTAAATAAAAAAAAATTTAAAAAATGCTACCCAAGACATCCAGCCCAACCAGAGAAAGTTCAGGGGACAATGAGATAGAGGAATATGGAAGCCACACATCTAACATTTCTGAAATAATAGTGTCTTAGTTAATTTTTTCATTGCTGGAACAAAATACCAACACCCAAAGTTAAAGAGAAAATTGCTCATTTAGCTCATAACTTGTAGAGGTTTCAGTCCATAACCTCCTATTTCCAAGGCACAGTGACATGGCAAAGGGGCAACAGTTCATGGTGGCAGAAGATAGCAAAAACAGCAAGAGCAAAAATGGAGAAACAAGGCTCTGTCTATACTTTTGAAGTTATCTAGACTGCTGCAATTAGGGAGTGCCAGTCAAATCATTAGAATAATACAGAAATCACTCACTCTTAATTCTAGAACCCTTAATCCCAGCCTTGCACTATGACTCAATCACAAACTCTAGATTCAACTACCTCTGAGAAGCCCTTCTCTGTGATCACATGAGACTTTCAGGGCACATCTAGACACAACCATAACATTCCACCTCTGGGCCCCCAAAGAATCATGTACATCCCTTTATGCAAAAGGCATTTAGTCCAGATCTAAGAGTTGCCAAAGTTCTAGTCATTTCAGCATCACTGAAAGGTTTGAGTCCCAATTTTCTTTGAAGATGTAAGACAAACTCATAGCTGTGAACCACTATACAAATGAAAAAAGTTAAACACTTCCAATATTCAATGGCACAAGATAAATGTTTCCATTCCAAAAGACAGGGGGATACAAAGGAATGGGATCAAAGCAAGTCTAAAATCTAGCAGAAAAAAATAAGTATTCTAGTTCCATATGCAGCATCTGTGGCAGTCTTTGGGAAGTTGTGCACTCCAAAGGGTTTGGATAGCTCCACCCCTATGGCACTTCTGGTGGTAGTAGCTCACATAACTTCTTTCTCTCAGGCTTGCTTTTCTCTTTCTTGAAGCTTTCCTTAGATGATCCATGTTCCTGGCTTTTCCAAACTTCCAGGGTCTCTATGAACCTTTGGCTTCACATTTACAGCTTCACATATTACCCTCTAAGGGCCACACTGCCTGGACTCCAAGGCCTTTTAAAACCTGTGTGGGAGCTTTCCTGACCCCATAACTCTTGCATTCTGCATGTACCTAAAACCAGCACCATGTGTATAATGCTGAGGTCTGCTGTCAGCTATAGCCAGCCTTTCTTTTTTCTTGGCTGTAGGGGTTGAATGCTTGGATTGCTGAGCACTGTGAATCCAATTCTGAGGAAAAATTTTATATGCTGTTTACATTCTGGAACATGGTGCAGCCACTGCCATTCTGGAACATGTTACTCCTCTGCTTTCTTTTCTAAACCAAGTCTTTCACTTTTACAATTTTGAGACTGCAAGAGATAGAGCTTTGCTGGTTCTTGTTATGCCCACAGGCTATCTTTCCTATTCTCCTGTTCCTTCTTAGAAATAAAGAATATCTCCTTTTCTCTATTTCTGTATTTCAAAGCTTTATTGAAACTTCCTTTCTGGTCAAACACAAAACATTTTAAATCTTTCTGCTGGGTTCTTTGCTCTTGATTCTCAACATAGACTGGCTAAGATCCCCCAAGAGCAACCATGCCACTTCCTCCACATTTGACTGCTTTGAAATTTGTTCTACAAGATTGATTAGTCACTGCCCTTCACACCAGTGTCAGGAAATTCTCTGGGCATGAGAAAAATGCAAAGAATCTTTCTTCCAAGCCATAAAACACATCATCTGAGTCCAACAGCCAGTGTAGTTCTTCCCAGCAAAGACCTCTGGATCCTGATCTTTACTTGGCTTCTTTACTTCCAGCCTTCTGGTCTTCTGAGCCCTCAACAGAATCTCACATACATAACAGCCTAAGGTCTTCCAGTTCTACTTTTTCAGCCTTCATCTCTGAACCTTTTCAATCCCTTCCCACAATCTGCTCCCAAGGACTCTTCAATCATATGGTCAGGTATAGTCAGAGCAATGACCTCAGTTTTCTAGGACCAAATTTTGTCTTGGTTTCTTTTCTCTCATTGTTGAGACAATATACCCAAATTTAAAGAGGAAAGGATTATTTAGCTCAGAGTTTGTGGAGGTTTCAGTCAATAAACTGCCATCTCCAAGCCAAAGTGGTACACAGAAAAGAAACAACAGTTTGTGGTGACAGAAAACAGCAAAAGAAACAAAAGCAAAAAGAAGGAAAAAAGCCTGTTTCTGCACCTTTTATTTCATCCATAATTCTGTGAATAGAGTAGTGCCAATCCAATCAGTGCACTGACCAAGCAATCATCCAGATCTAATCTAGCACCCTTATTCCAGACATTGCACCATGAATCAGTCACAAACTCTACATTAATTTACCTTTGGGAAACCCACCCCACCATGACTATTTAAGGTTTTTAGAGCACATTCAGACACAAACCATGATAGATAGCAACAGAAATAAAGAAACAGATCCATGATGTATAGAAGTCAGATCAGAAATAATCTCTCAGGAAAAAAAAAAAGAAATGATGATCATAATGAAGCATTTTCTTAGCAAATGTAGAATAGACATAGATTTAAAAAAGTAAAGAAACATAGGAAAATTATGGAATACATGAATGCCCAAAATAGAAAATAATTGGAGGGCTGGAGATTTATTTAGCTCAGTGGGTGTAAGTGTCTGCCTGGTAAGCACAAGGTCCTGAGTTTGATCCCCAGTACCAAAACAAAACAAAACAAAACAAAAAACAACAACAAAAAAGGAAATAATTGGAATCCATGAAACAGATTCTACCCAATATTCAGAAAATTAAAAATTCCATGGAAAGTTTGCAAAACCTTGTAAATAAAAATGAGGATACAATATCACACCTAGAAGATAGGATGTGGGTAGCAATCATGATGGGAAAGATCTCTTAAAAATAGCAATGGAACAAGAATAAGCAGTTCAAAAGCTGTAAAATAATGAAAATAATGACATGATTTTTAATTTTTAATTTAAAGAAAAAAAGAAAAGAAAAAACTAAATAGAATAAAAGAAAAAAGGTAAAATAATACAGAATTCAAAAACATTAACATCATAAAATTGCCAGTTGATACATTACATGTTGTCATCCTAAAGATAGCTGTTAAAGTTACAAAATCAAAGCATAAAATGTGGCTAGACACTCAAATATTGACAGTGCAAACCCTTCTGTTCAATAATCTAACAGAAATTTAGTAATATGGTCATCTATCTTACACACTATACATAAAATTATATCCTTTAGAGCACTTTCCTTCCCTTTCATTTTTACAATATCTATTGTAATTTTTGGATCTTATTATTATGTCAGCTTTATTATTTTTATACTAAAGAGACAATGTGATATTTATACTGTGAGTCTTGTTTATTTCACTAATCAGGATATTCTCAAGTTTACTGATGAAGACCTCAAGGTCATCCTTTTTTATAACTGAGTAGTATTCCATTGAATAAAAATACCACATTTTTTTCAACCATTTTTTGGTTGATGGGCATTTTGTTTTTTTCAAAGATTTGGCTATTACAAACTGTGCTGCTATGAACCTGGGTGCACATATATCACTGTGACATGACCTTTTCAATTTTTCTGGGAAAATACCCAGGAGGGGAATAGCTGGATTGAATGGAACTTCGAATCCTAGGTTTTTTTATTTCAAGAGAGAAAGAAAAGAAAATTAAAAAGCCAAAATAGAAAAAACAAGAAGAGAAAGTAGAATACATACTATGAATACCATTATATCCTTTAGAGTACTTTCCTTCCCTTTCACTTTTACAATATCTACTATATCTATTATACTTTTATATATATTATACTTTTTAGATACTGTTATTCTGTCCATTCTTATTATGTTTTTACACTAGAAAGACAATGTGATATTTACTAATGTGAGTCATTTTTTTCACTAATCAGGATACTCTCAAGTTGCCTCCATTTACTGATAAAGGCCTCAAGATCATCCTTTTTATAGCTGAGTAGTATTCCATTGTATAATAATACCACATTTTTCACCCATTCTGTGGTTGATGGGCATTTTGGCTGTTTACAAGATTTAGATATCACAAATTGTGCTATTATGAACATGGGTGCATATATATCACTGTGATATGAACTTTTCAGTTCTGTGAGGAAAATACCCAGGAGGGCAATAGCTGGATTGAATTGGACTTCCAATCCTAGGCTTCTGAGAATTCTCTATATAGATTTCCATAGTGGTTGCACCAGTCTACACCCACCAACAGTGAAGAAGTGTTCCTTTTTCCCCACAGCCTTGCCAACATTTGTTATCAGTTGTTTTCTTGACGGCAGGCATTCTTTCAGGAGTGAGATGGAATCTCAATGCTGTTTTAATTTGCATTTCTCAAATGACCAGTGATGCTGAACATTTCTTCATGTATTTATTTGCCACTTGTATATTTTCACCTGAGAACTGTGTGCTCATCTCAGATGCCCATTTTTGAGAGGGTCTTTGAATTTGGGAGGCTTGATGTTTTTCAGTTCTTTATATGTTCTGGATATAAGTCCTTTGTCTGAGGGATTATTTGCTAAAATTCCCATCCCGTGGGTTTTCTTTTCACTTTGTTGGTGATATCTTTTGAAGTACAAAACCTTTTTAATAATATGAGATCCTAATTTTTGATTCTTTCTTATTTCTTTTGTGGTTTGTGTTTTATCCATGAATTCTCTCCCTATCCATATGACTGCAACATTTTTAGCTACTTTGTTTTCCAGTAGATATAATGTTGTTGTTTTAATATTTAGATCCTTGATCCATTTTGATTTTAGTTTAGTGTATGGCGATAGGCATTGTTCTACTTTCAGTCTTCAGCATATGGAAAGCCAGTTTTTCCAACACCATTTATTAAAGAGGCTATCTTTTTCCAGTGAATGTGGTTAGCCCCTTTATCAAATGTAAGGTGGCTGAGGGTCTTTGTAGTAGTGCTTGCATCTTCCAATCTGTGGCTTTGTAGCATAATTTAAAGTCAGGAATTGAGATGCCTCCTGTCTTGCCTTTGTTGGCCAGAATCACCTTTCCTATTCTAGGTTTCTTCTGTTTCCAAATGAATTTTAGGAATGTTTTCTCTAGACCTGTAATGTATGTTGATGGTATTTTTATTGGGATTGAATTGAATCCATATATCAGTTTTGGAGTATGGCCATTTTCACAATGTTGATTCTTCCTAACCAAGAGCAAGAAATATCTTTCCATTTTCTAATATCCTCTTCAATATCCTTTTGTAGAATATTATAATTTTCAGTATATAAGTCTTTTACATTCTTGGTTGATTCCTAGGTATTTCATTGTTTTAGATGATATTGTCAAAGGTGATCTTTCCATAATTTCTCTCTAGGTGAGATTTTTGTTCGTGTACAGGAATGCTATTGATTTTTGAGTGTTGACTTTGTATCCAGCTATGCTGCTGAATTTGTTTATTACCTCTAGTAGTCTTTTAATGGAGTTTTTGGGGTCTTCTATATAGAGTATCATGTCATCTATCAATAATGATAACTTGACTTCTTTTCCTATTTTTATGCTTTTTATTTTTCCCTCTTGTCTGATTGCTATGGCTAATATTTCCAAAACTATATTGAATAGGAGTGGCGATACTGGACATCCTTGTCTTATTCCTTATTTTAGAGTGAAGGCTTTCAGTTTTTGTCCATTTAGTAGAATGTTGGCTGTTGGTTTGTCATAAATGGCCTTTATGAGATTTAGGTACATACCTTCTGAGTTTCTGTAGAGTTTTTATCATGAAAAGGTGTTGGACTTTATCGAAAGCTTTTTCTGCAACTATTGAGATGATCATGTAATTTTTATTTTTGGCTCTGTTGATGTAGTGTATTACATTTATTGATTTTTTTATGTCAAACCATCCCTACATTCCTGGAATAAATGCTACTTGGTTGTGATGTATAATTTTCTTAATGTTTTGCTGCATTCTGTTTACTAATATTTTATTGAGAATCTTTGCATCAATGTTCATTAGTGAGATTGGTCTATAGTTCTCCTTTTTGGCTGGGTCTTTCTCTGGTTTTGGTATCAGTGTGATACTTGCCTCCAAGAATGAGTTAGGGAGGACTGCTTCTTTTTCAGATTCATGAAGAGTTTAAGGTGTATTGGCATTAAATCTTCTCTAAATTTTTTATAGAATTCAACTTAGAATCCTTCAGGACCTGCACTTTTCTTTGTTGGTAAGTTTTTAATTATGTTTTTGATTTCTGTAGATGATATTGGGTTATTTAAAATTGGTATATCTTCTTGGTTGAGCTTTGGTAGTTCATATGTTCCTAGAAATCTGTCCATTTCCTCTGTGTTTTCCACCCTATATGAGTAATGATTTTCAAAGTAGGTGTTCATGATCTTTTGAATTTCCATGGCATCTGTAGTAGTTTCCTTCTTTTTGGTCCTTATTGCATGGATTTGAATTTTTTTCTTTCTTTTTCTTGATAAGGTTGGCTAGGAGTTTATCAATTTTGTTTATTCTCTCAAAAAACCAGCTTTTTGATTCATTAATTCTTTCTATTTTTTAAGTTTAAATTGCATTAATTTCTTCTCTAATCCTTAAAATTTCCTCTCTTCTATGATCTTTGGATTTGACTTGCTCTTCCTTTTCTAGAAACTTGAAATGTAGCATTAGGTTATTTGTGTGCATTCCATTTTCTTGATGTGAGTATTTATTGCTATATATTTCCCTCTTAGGATTGCTATCATTGCATCCCATAGGTTGCAATATGTTGTATCTGCATTTTTATTGTATTTTAGGTATTGTTTTATTTCCTCTTTAATTTAATCTGTAACCCACTGTTTATTCAGAATGTTTTTGTTTAATTTACATGTATTTATGCAGGTTTTGCAAGCTTTTTTGCCATTGACTTCCAATTTTAGTGAGCTATGATCAGATATTATGTATGAGAAATTTTTGCTCCCATGGCATTTACTTAAAGATGTTTTATGAATTAATATATGGTCTATTTTGGAGAATTACCCATTTGCAGCTGAGAAGAATGTATATGCTGGTGTGGTGGGATGGAACTCTCTGTAAACATCTACTAATTCCATTTGCTCATGGGTATGAATCTGTTCTGTTATTTCTTTGCTGACTTTTTGTCCAGTTGAGCTATCTTTTTGTGACAGTGGGGTGTTAAGGTCTCCTAATACAATGGTGTTCTTGTGTATTTGATTTTCCATATCCACTAGTATTTGCCTTATATAGTTGAGTGTTCCAGTGTTTGGTGCATATATATTTATAGTTCTTCCTCTTGTAGTTTTCCACTAATAAGTATGCAGTGGCCTTCTTTATCTCTTCTAATCCTTTTAGGTTTGAAGTTCACTTTGTCTGCATATCAAATAGCTACCCCTGTTTTTTTCTGGATTCCTATTGCGTGGAATACTGTTTTCCATCCTTTGACGTTTAATGTATGAGTTTCCTTTTGAGTCAGATGTGTTTCTTGTATACAGCATATTGTGGGATCATGTTTCTTGATCCATTCCATCAACCTGTTTCATTTCATAGGGGAATTGAGCCCATTTACATTCATGGATATCACTGATATGTACTGGCTTGACTTTACCATGTTGTGTTTCTATTGTTGGTTTCCTGCTTTTCTCCCTTGTTTTATTTCTTGTCCAGCCTTGTAATTTCTTTCTATTGATCCTCTGGAGATTTTGGTCATTTTTATCTCTTTCTAGGATGTCTTTCAGCACTCTTTCTAAGGTTGGTTTGGTGGACATGAATTTCTTCAGTTGTTCTTTGTCATGGAAGTATCTTGTTTCTCCATTACATTTGAAAGACAGTTTTGCTGGGTACATGAGTCTGGGTTGAAAGTTGTTTTCTTTTAGGGCTTAAAATACTTCACTCCAAGCTCATCTTATCTTGAATGTTTGCCATTATTCTAATAGGCTTTCCATGATAGGTGAGTTGTGTCTTTTTTCTAACAGCTTTTAATATTCTGTTTTTATGCTATATATCTGAGATCTTTATTATTATATGTCTGGGTGTAGACTTATGTTGGTTGTGAGTGTTTGGCATTCTATATGCCTCATTTATTTTTATATTACATTCCCCCCCATGTTTGTGAAATTTCCTGCCACTATTTCTGTGAATAGCTTCGTTATGTCCTTTTCACTGTCTCCTGCCTCCTCTCTGATGGCTATTAATCTTACATTGTTTCTCCTGGCATCATCTTGAAGCTGTTGGATTGTCATTTCCTTGTACCTTGTTGTTTTTATAAGTTCTACACTTTCATGATCACTATCTGTGATCCTGTCCTCAAGTCTGAAATTCTATCCTCAACTTCATTTAAAAGGTTTTGCCAGCTTTCAATACATTTTTTTTTGTTTTTTAGATATCTCTTTGAATTTGTTTCATGGACTCTGCTTGTTTTCTGCATTGTTCATTAAAAGTTTCAATCAATTTCCCATGCTTCTGTGTTTTTTTATCTGTTTCTTCTCTAGCTCTGTTGAGCAACTGATTTACTAAGGTTGTTATTTCTGTCTTTATATAAGACATTATTTCTAATTTGAGTTCCTCTATAGCCTCATGGATTTGTTTCTTTGTTTCATTTGCTATCTTTTCAGAGATTTCTGGTGTATCACTTTTAAAGTCTTCTATTTTGCTGTTGCCTGTTTTTGTTCCTGATGGACTAGATGTTTGAAATTGCATTTTGCTTTTTTTTGTTCTTTTTGTAATTTTCACTCTCTGGGGCAATATCTGGTTATTCAATACCAATAGTCACAACTGGTGGCAGTGTATCTCATAGGGTCCTACTGTGTGTTTGATGTCCATCCAATTGTTAGGTACATAGTGACTGGAACCTGCCAAGGTCCTTCATCTGGCCGCATGACCACTGAGTCTCCCATCAAACCAGCATGGCCAATCCACTGCAGTTCAAAGTTCTGGGAGGGAGAGTGGGAACCAAACATTCACAGCAGTACTTGATCTAAGAGATGGGGAGAGTAGCAGAGGGCAATGGGCCTAGTCGAATGGGTGTGGTGGTCCTCTGGTCCAGTGCATGAGAAGAGTGTACTGGGTGCAGGCATGTTGGTTCTCCAAGCATTGTGGGCACAGCTGTCCTCTGGGCCAGCATGTGGGGGGAGCATGCTGGGGCACAGGTGTAGCTTGGTGGTCCCAGCTAGTGTGGGCAGAGTGGTCTTCTAGGCTGTTGCATGGGGGGAGCACACTGGGGTGCATGGTGTGGAGGTCTAAGCCAGGGTGGGCATGGCAGTCCTCCTCTGGGCCGGCACACGGGGGGAGCCAACAATGACATATGATTGATTGGGGTCAATAAAGCATGAGCCAGCACAAATGACTCAGTAAGACTCTTTACAGAAGTAATGGCAGAAATATCCCAAGCATGGAAAAAAGAATTTGATATATAGGTAAATAAGTCATATAGATAACAAATAGCCATGAAGAAAATAAATCTAATCAAGATCTCAGAAATTTAGCATGAGAACAATATTAAAAGCACTTAGAGAGAGGCTGAGAGGATTTAGTGTGACAGAGGAAAGGCTTCTTATGGCATGGTGTCCAGGAAGCAGGCAGACTAGAGAAGCTGGGAAGGAATATATATCCTTCCAGATAATAACTCAATAAATCCTGTTTCAATCATCCCCCACCTTACAACAGCACATTCAGAGGCTGCACTCACCAATGAAAGAATTCACTAATGGATATAGTTTCCCCCCAAATCCGGTGACCTTTTGAAAGTTCCACTTCTGGGTCCATGAAGCTTTGAGAGACATGTAAATATAAGCCATAACAAGGTTTCATTATGTAGATCAGGTTGGCCTTGAACTATGTACCCTAGCCCAAGCAAGGGCTCAAACCCATGGTCATCCTTCTGCCTCAGCCTCCTGAGTGCTGGGGTTACAGGCATGTGCCAACATGCTTGGCACCTAAAATGGTTGTTTTTGACACTTTTGTATAGTTCTGTGCTTGTTCTTGTACTAAGATTCACCAATATCTTAATGTCACTGTAGCCTAAAATAATCCCCTTATTTTGTTTTAAATGGCACTCTAAGTCTCTCATATTTTCCTGTGGCAGAAATATCAGAAGGATCTACATTTCAAGCCCTAACTTGATTGGAGTCTAAGTTGCTTTTATCCAGTCAGTTCATTTCTATGAGCAGAACTTGCATCCAGTTCAACTCTCCTTACCTGTCTCATGAAACCTAGAAACTTTAGTTCCTACAGAGTGAAATATTCCCTGTGTAGAGTGATTATTTTTTCACATGGGAAATATTCTTTATGACAGTGGGATGATTTTTACAGTTGTATGTCACATAATGATTTCTCAGTCAATCAAGAATTGTATCATACAACCCCATTAGATTAAAGTGGAACTGCAAAATTTCTATTATCTAGTGATGTCATAACCATCAGTGTTATAGTGAAACACCTAAGTCACATGTCTGTGATGATGTTGACATAGCATGGCAATAGACAGCTATATAATATTTATGATAATATACTTTTGTAATCATTATTTTAGAATATGTTCCTTGTACTTATTAAAAATGTTTTCTGTAAGCAGTACATCCTTTTACACTAGCAACACCTTTGTATATCTTGTATTTCCTATGTGAACTGATTGTATCAAAAAGCTACTTGGAGTTATTTATACCATCTAGATTTGTGTAAATACTCTAGGATGTTTGTACAGCTACAAACTTACCTAAGAATACAATTCCTGGATTCTTCAAGACATATGACCATTGTTAAACATGACTGTATATCCAATTTGCAAACATTTTAATAAAAGGTTTACTGCAAGGAACCCAAGACTTGGAAGTTTTATCCAAGACTGGAAATCTGATGACCCAAGGAATGAATGAGAGATAGAGAAATACTTGGATTACATAGAGGACATAAAATTTGAGGCAGAGTACTGTACAAGAAACTTTTTTTAAAAAAGGCATGGAAATTAACATAAAACTATAAAGACCACAGTGATAATCTTCAATTTACAGTGCAAGAAAATGTCCCTTATGTCTGGTAAGGGTATGGCATGAGTCCTAAATATTCCAGGAAGACAATATTTACTATTCCCTTTCAGTAATGTAGACAGGAACTAGGGTGAGAAAAGTTATTTTGAAAGTGGTAGCTGTATAATAAGTGTGAGGCCTTTGAGTCAACTGTGTTTTTTTTTTTTGAGAAATATTCTTCCACTTTAAGGAAAATTATATTTTATTGTGGTTTTCAGCATCTTCCCTGGCATAAAATGCATTTACACATGTGAGGAAAGCAGACAGGTTCTTTCCTTAACTTTCCTGCTTATGCCAACCTTAGACCCTAATACATTTGTGCAGGGCATCTGGTAACTCCATTCAGAGAGATCTGCTCTTACCGCCAATTCATAACTAAGAAAAACTTAAGGTCTAACCAATTTACATAGTCCAAGAGCCATGAAAGAATTAGAGGTACTTGTTTGCAAGAGAGAGAGAGAGAGAGACAGAGAGAGACAGAGAGAGACAGAGAGAGAGAAAGAGAGGCAGAGAGAGAGGATAGCATCTGGAGATAAAAACAAAACAGTGGGAAATCCCACTTAATTTCTTTCCATAGTCTTAGAGATTGTACTAGAATTCTACTGAAGCCAGGAACAGGATTTATCTGGGCTAATGTGAGGTAGGCTAGGTGGCTAGATAATGGAAAGTGAGGGGATACGTTTAAGACTGGGAAGAACAGCTACTTATTTTTTAAAGGGTTCTTCAAGTCATTCAGAGAGGAGGAGGAGAGAGAGATAGTAGACAAAGAGGACAGGAGAAGAAAGAGGAGTACTATGGTGGAACTATAACCCCATTACAAATTACAAACTGTCTTGACAAATTTTCACATCAGTTTGAACCCTTTGAATTGGATCATGTGGCTAGTATTACCCAAATTCATAGGAGCACTGGAAGTTTTAACTTCACACAAGTATCCAATGAATGCCTAGAATCTTTTGATCTTTTCAGCATTTTGCTAAACATTAATTCTATACTCTGGAAGACTTTGTTTTTTTGACATCAGTATTCAAAGAAAACATGGAAACACATTGCAAATATACTATAACTCATTTTCTGTTTTTTAAATTTTAAAAACAAAAAATAAAAATGATGATATAAAGCCTCAAAACAAAATCATAGGAGGTTTAATATTGGTAAATATATTGCACATCATTAATTTCAAAGTAGTTGTTCACATTACAAGATATAGGTATGAAAAAAGTGATTGAACATTGAAAGCACAAATGTTTGCTTTGATGCACTGAGACTGGTAGTATAGTTGTCATATAATCTTTTCCCTTCTTTCTTTTCTCCTTCCCCCCATCCCAGTTGTTCTTTCCTTTTGAGCATTTTTTTCCTTTTGCTTTCACAATATCTATTGTACATTTTGAATCTTATTTACTTTCAGTCTTTTACACTAAGAGACACTATGATATTTACATATGTGATTCTAATTTATTTCATTTATGAATATGGTCTAAAGTTGCATCTATTTACCTATAAAGGCATCAAGTTTATTTTTCTTGATAGATGAAAGTACTCCTTTATATAAAAGTGTGCCCATGTTTATAACAGCACAATTTATAATAGCTAAGCCTTGGAAACAATCCAAATGCCAATCAAACTGAAGAATGGATTTCCTTGGTTTTTGAGATACTATTTTCCCATTCCAAAATTGATATACATTTAAAAATCAGCCTATTAATTTAATGCAGTACCATTTCTTGCTTCTTTGCAAACTACTTATTAAATCAAACTGTATCTTGTAATCTATGAAGACTTAAAATAGAAGAGATAGGAAAAAAATTAAGAGCGTGTACTTTGTTCAGACAGAACAGTTTCTGTTCTTTGTCATCTATAGTTTCTGTGACCTTGGACCAGATCTTCTCTTTTCTTTCTCCATTCTTTTTTGAGGTACTGGGGATCAAACCCAGGGCCACTGTACCACTGTACCACATTCCAAACTCTTTTTTTTTTAATTTTGAGACAGAGTCTTACTACATTGCCTGGGTTGGCCTTGAACTTGAAATCCTGCAGCTTCAGTCTCCCAAGTAATTGATGTTGCTGCTGTCAGTCACCAAGGTAGGCTACTTCAGTATATTAAGGCTCAGCTTTCTCACTGGCAAAATTAGGAGAGTAAGATTTATTCTGTAGGATTTTGAGAATTAAACGAAGTAGGAATGAGCAGTCTATTATCATAAACTCTTAAATGTACTCATTTTTCCTTCCTCTTTCAGCCTTTGTTGATGAATATTATACAACTTACTTCCCAGAGATCAGACCAAGATAAAGTTTATCAAACTCCACTAGTATACTACATATTGAAGCTCTTCTTATACTCAGCACTGTATCTTCACCAAAGTTGCAAAATCTTGGCATTGTGTCTGCCCTTTGGCAGTCTATGATCTAGTTGTGTACAAAGATAAATAAGTGATTAGAGAATACATATTTTTGTGGCTGGGGATTTAGCTTAGTGGCACAATGCCTGCCTGGCAAGCAGGAGGTTGTGAGTTTGATCTCTTATACCAAATTTAAAAAAAATAGGTATTTTTGTAACTGTTAAGTAATTTAGTATGTAATGATGCAAATCATGTTAGTGACTAGCATTTCTTGCAAAAGGAGGCTTTGTTTTCTGGGAATAAAATGGATTTCAAGAGTCAAATTCTTATTCTTCAACTTGCTAACTATGTAACTTTGGGAAAGTTATCTAATTTCCCTGAGCCTCCACTCAGTTGATAAGATGAGGAAGGACTCTTATCTATGTTACAGGGTTGCTATGGAAATTAAAAATGAAGTCCACAGGATCTAGTCCAGAGATTATTTTAGATATCTTTTTCTCCTCTATAGCAAAATGCTTAACTCAGCAGTCTGTAAAGAAATATGTAATCAGCAAATGTTTACTGAGCTAAAAATTTAGCATTAGTTCTATATTTTCCTCTTCAGACTATTTTATTGACTGCTATAGTATGTAGCCTCTTACATCTATAGTGGACAATCTGTAAATAGTCATATTTTCAAAATCTATCTATGATCTAGAAATGATTCATGAATTCAAATTAACTGAAAGGTCATTGTTTTCACTATCTCACTGATGAATATTCCAGGAGATAATTTTAGCAGGAAACTGTAAATTTCCTGCCTGATCTTTACTGTGCTGTATATGTGTTATCTTTTGCCAAATACTACACATAGGCAAGTGTTTTGTTTCCCATATTACATGTTCTTGAAAAAAAGAAACCAGCAAATGATAAGGTTAATCATTGAGTTTTCCCATTAGGCAGATCACATTCTGATCACTCTGTCAGAAAAATATTTGATGAATGAAAAGAAACTTTCCAGGCTGGGAGCATAGCACAGTAGTAGTGATATAGAGGAATGAAACTCCTGATCTACTGTGTCCATGATTTCATGTTCCCTAAAATTGAAGAATGAATTTTAGGAACAACTTAGGTTAAAAGTAGAATGTATTTATTGAGAGAAAGAAAGTTTCTGTCTGAAGAGAGACAAAGGGGTCCCAAATGGCTTGCCAAGGACTCTTGTCTTTTCCAGGGACTTTTATAGAGTAAAACCATGGTTTTATAGAGTAAAACCATGGCTTCAAGTCAGGGAAAACTGGGAACTCACAAGGTAGATGGGCCTAAGGTGGGACAGAACTATGGCTAGGCAATAAGATTAATAGTTCTGGTAAAATTGATTATATTAGGAACAATTGGGAAAGCAAGTCATGTAGGAAGCAGGCATTGTTAGAGCTGTGAATTTTCCCTAGGGGGATAGGATGGTGACTCTAGGCTTTCTCAGGGTGATAAGGAACTAATTAGAATATCAGTCCTTAGGTTATAGATACATTTGTTTGATCCTTTGTTTTGAGACCTGGCCCACAGCAGGAGGTGTCTGTCTCTCCCACAGTTCCAAGCTATCTGGGCTTCCGCACTGGCTCCATCAAGGACCCAGCCCTGTCTCACTGCCTGTAATATTTCTAACTAACTCAGCTGCCTGGAACAGTAGGGGATTTACTAGCATGGTGAGAGCCCTGGGTTTCAACTCCAGCACTCAAAAAAGTAAAAATGAAAAGAAAAATAAAACAAAGTATAATATCTCTGTGGGCTAAAAAGTATCCCAGGTTTAAGTTTGTACTAAGTAGAGCTAGGAGGCCCTTCTTAATTAATTTCCCCCAAAATACATACATTCCTGCTACTCATAAGGAATTGTGCTAGGGGCTATGATGAAAAGAAGACATAAGACATATACAAGCTATTCTTTGTTTTGAAAGGTTTTGGAACCATAGAGAGACACAATAATATCTGTAACATAAGACAAAATATCAGGTGGTTTAAGAGAGGGACAGCATGCTTTGGAAACATGAAAGTTGGGGAGACTTATTATTGTAGGAGAAACCAGGAATATTCTTGGTGGAAATGCAACCTAGTTTAAATTCTTGATACAGACTGATATGTCCTAAAGCTGTGTTGGCTACTAAAGACAGTAAATATTATCTAAATCTTACATCTGCCTTAGGTGGAATTATTCCTACTTTTGTGAATTTGTCCACAACGATGGTACCCTAGCTCTGACACTAACAATTTAAGTCCTGTTTTCTGAAGTTTCCTTTTATTTTCCGTGGACAGGCTAGCACTCTTGAGTAGGCCAACACTAAATATATCAGCCTACCTGGTTCCTGATTAATGTAAAAATTCATTATATGAAGCCTGTATTTACTTTTTCTTCTATTTACAAGAAAAAAGAAACAATGAAAAGAAAAACAAAAAAACAAGAGACAAACAGCAACAATAAATCCCAAGCAATAACAGCATAGGTTTTCAAAGCAAGATGATAGAAATTTAACAAATGGTAATCTTGCATCATGATTTGAAACACATGTTGCTTTCATCTCTCTGTTTAGTTTGCTTATATTCTGTTTCAGTTTGTATATTTGTACTAGATTTGAAGGCATAGACAGCTATTCCAAAGATAGCAGGATATATTACAGTAAATATTTTTAATTTCCTATTAACTTAATCTGAAGCCCTGTATTGCTTTCTATATCTTATTTTTGCTGATTTTGTTTGAATCTGTTTTGTTTAATTGCTGTCTTGTCTTGACTGATTTTATTCAAATTTGTTTATGTTTGAGAGTATCAAGTCTGAGAGTATAGGCAGAAGACAATAAGATTCACTATGATACCCATTCTGGTTTGACTATTACCCTCTTTTCAAGTCCTATAATGTCTCCAATGTTTTGTTTTTATTGATTTTGTTCCATACTGCTATGTTCAATTTTATTGTACTTGATGATATGGGCAATTCTATTGAAGATAACAAGAGACATCATGGTAACCATTGTAGATCACCTTGTATTATGGTTTTAAATTATGTACTATGTCCATCATTTTGTTTTGAATGAGCCCATTTTTTCTCATTTTTTTTCAAAATAAAAATAACAACTGAAAAAAGTTATCCATACCATCACACATATTGAAATCAGTTACTAGAAAACACACTAAAAACAATCAAAACAAAGAATGAAATCATTATTAGACTTAAAAACAAGATGATAAAAAACAGCAATGGCTACCATAATGTTTTCTTCAAAGCATCTGTTCATAAAATCACACATAATAAAATCAATTTTTGTTTATTGTTATTTTTCTCTTTTGTTTCTTGTTTTCCTTATATTTTATTTTGTTTTTCCCTCTAATACAGAATGGAGAGATGTACATGTATAGGCTTATACTAACCTAGAACTTCACCTAAAGAGTTTAGAAGGATTGATTTTATTATGTGTGTTTCCAAGACTTGGCTGTTACAAATTGTGCTGCTATAAACATGGGTGCACATATATCATTGTGGTTTGATATTTTCAATTCTTTTGTGTATATGCCCAAAAGTACAATAGTGAGGTCAAATAGGACTTTCAATCCCCACTTTTTGAGGAACCTCTCCACTGATTTCCATAGTGGTTGCACCAGTCTATACTCCCTCAAACAGTGCAGAAGATTTCCATTATCCCTACAGCCTGTCCAGCATTTGTTATTGGTGGTTTTCTTGATTTTGGCCATTCTCTCTGGAGTAAGATGGAATCTCAGTGTGGTTTTAATTTACATTTCTCTAATGACCAATGATGCTCAACATTTACTTATGTATTTATTTGTTATTTGTGTATCTTCAGCCATGAGGTGTGTATTTTTCTCAGATGCCCATTTTTGAATTGGGTCTGAATTTGGGGGTATGTTTTTTTAGTTCTTTATATATTCTAGACAGAAGTCCTTTGTCTGAATGACAGTTGACTATAATTTTTTTCCAAATTGTGGATTTTCTTTCACTCTGTTGGAAGTTTCTTTTGATATGCAAAATCTTTTTATGAGATCTCAGCTCTTTGTTCTGGAAGTATTTCCTGAGCATTTTGATTATTGTTCATGAATTCTCTGACTACCCCTATGTCTTAGAGATTTCTACCTACTTTGCCTTCAAGCAGATTTAGTATTTCTGCTTTAATATTTAGATCTTTGATCCATTTGGTCTTCAGTTTAATGCATGGTGATAGGAATAGGTCTAGTTTTAGTTTTTAACATATGGAAAGCCAGTTTAGACAGCATCATTTATTAAAGAGGCTATCTTTTTTCCAGTGAACATGTTTCATCCCTTTATCAAAGATAAGGTGGCTAAGTATGTTTGTAGTTGTAGGTATACCATCTAACATATTCCATTGATCTTCAGGTCTGTTTCTATTCCATTACCATGCTGATTTTATTATAGTAGCTTTGTAGTATAACTTAAAGTCAGGGATTGTGATGATTTCTGCCTTGTTTTTGTTGCCCAGAATGGCCTTTGCTGTTCCAGGTCTCTTCTGGTTCCAGATATATTTGAGAACTATTTCTCCGGATCTGTGAGGCATGCTAATGATATCTTGATTGGAACTGCATTAAATGTGTATAATAATTTTGGGAAAATGACCATTTTCACAATGTTAGTTCTTCCTATCTGTAAACGAGGAATGTCTGCATTTTCTAAGATCCTGTTTCATTTTTTTTCAGAGTACTGTAATTTTCACTGACTACATCTTTTACTTACTTTGTTAAATTTATTCCTAAATATTTCATTGTTTTGGATGCTATTGTGAAGTGTGTGGCTTCTCTTATTTTTCTCTCAGTGAGTTTGTTTTTTGTTTAGAGGAATACTATTGATTTTTGAGTGTGGACTTTATATCCAACTACATTACTGAATTTTGTTATTATGTCTAGAAGTCTTTCAATGAAGTTTTTGTGTCTTCTATTTAGAGTATCATGTCATCTTCAATAATGATAGTTTAACCTCTTTGTTTCCTATTATAATTCCTTTTATTTCTCTATCTTTTCTAACTGCTCTGGCTAATATTTCTATCACCACATTGAATAGGAATGGTGATAACAGACGTCCTTATCTTGTTCCTGCTTATAGAATGAAAGCTTTGAGTTTTTGACCATTTAATATGATGCTGGCTGTTGGTTTGTCATGGATGGCTTTTATCAGATTGATGTTAAATATAGTCTATTCCAATTTTCCATAAGGTTCTTTTAATGAATGAGTGTTGAACTTTATCAAAAGCTTTTTCTGCATCTCTTGAAATGATCTTCTGATTCTTATCTTTGGCTCTATTGGTATAGTGAATTACACTTATTGATTTGTGCATGGTGAACCACCCCTGCATTCCTGTAATGAATCCTACTTGTGTATAACATTCTTGATGATTTGCTGGATTATGTTTGCCAGTATTTTATTGAGGATTTTTGGATCTATGTTCATTAGGGAGATTGGCCTGTAGTTCTCTTTCTTTGTTGTGTCTCTCTTGGTTCTGATATTACGGTAATACTTGCTTCTAGGAATGAGTTAGGGAGAATTGCTTCCTTTTCCGTTTCATTGAGGAATTTGAGGACTGTTGGCATTAAGCGTTCCTTGGATTTCTTGTAGAATTTATCTGTGAATCCATCAGTACCTGGGCTTTTCTTTGTTGGTAATGTTCTAATTACATTTTCAATTTTATTAACTGAAACTGGATTTTTCAGCAGTTTTATATCTTCTTGATCTGGCTTTGGAAATTTAGATGTGTTTAGGAGTCTGTCTATTTCTTCTGTGTTATCAAACCTATGAGGATAAAGTTTTTCGAAGCAGGTACTGATGTTCTTGTGTATTTCCACAGGATCTGTAGTGATTATTGCCAATTTCATTCCTTATTGTACGAATTTAAGGTTTTTTCTTTGATTTTTAAAATAAGATTAGCTAGGAACTTATCAATTTTATTGATTCTTTCCAAGAAGTAACTCTTTGATTCATTAATTATTTAAATTGTTTTCTTAGTCTCTACTTTGTTAATTTCTGCTCTGATCTTTGTCATTTCCTCCTTTTTTGAGCTTTTGGCTTGACTTGCTCTTCTTTTTCTAGATGTTTCAGGTATAGCATTAGGTGCTTTATTTGTGTTTGTTATATTTTCCTGATGTGGGAATTCATTGCAATGAATTTCCTTCTGAAGAATGCTTTCATTATATCCCACAGGTTCCAGTAAGTTGTATTTGTATTTTTGTTTGCTTGTAAATATGGCTTAATTTCTTCTTTAATTTTTCTGTTACCCATTGATTGTTCAGATAAGTATTATTTAATTTCCATGTGTTTATGGCATTTTTGCAGTCTTTTGTTAATAAGTCCATTTGTTCTTATGTTTGATTCAGTTCTGTTATTTCTGTACTGATTTTCTGTGTGATCAGTCTCTTTGTGCCAATGGGGTGTTAAGGTCTTCCATTATAATTGTTTTATTGTTTATTTCATTTTTCATGTCTCTTAGTATTTATTTTATATAGCTGAGTGCTCCTATATTTGGTGCATATATATGTAAGACTGTTATCTCTTCCTTTTGAAGTTTTCCACTAATTAGTATCTAGTGACCTTCTTTAATTCTCCTGACCATTCTTGGCTTGAGACTCATATTATCTGCAAAAAGAAGAGCTACCCATCTTTTTGTGGGGAAAGGTTCTGTTGGATGACATATTTGGTTTCCATCCTTTGATTTTCAGTCTATGAATTTCCTTTTGGTTATATGGGTTTCTTGTATACAGTATATGATTGGATGTTGTTTCTTGATCACTTCAGCCAATCTGTTTCTTTTAATTGGTGAATTGAGGCCATTTGCATTAATGGTTATAGCTGATATATATGCTTATTTTTGTCATGTTATCTTTCTCCTGTTAGTCATTTATTTTTCCCTCTGTTTAATTGTTTGCCTTCCTTAGTAATTTTTTTCTGTTGGTGCTCTTGAAGTCATAGTTATTTTTATGTTTATCTTGAATATCTTTCAGTATTCTTTTCAGGTTGGTTTGGTGGTCACAAAGTTCTTTACCTGTTCTTTGTTGTGGAAGAATCTTATTTCTCCAACAATTTTGAATGATAATTTTGTAAGGTACAACAATGTGGGTTGGAAATCATTTTCCTTTAGGATTTGAAATACTTCACTCCATGTTCTTCTTCACTTCACTGTTTGTGGTGAGAAGTCTGCTATGATTCTCATGGGCTTTCATTTATAGATACTCTGTCTCTTTTCTCTAATAGGTATTTGGTTCTTATGTTGAATTTCTGGGATGTTGATAATTATATGTCTGGATGTAGATCTATTTTGGTTATGCCTAGTTGGAGTTTGATATGCTTCACTTACCAGTATGTCAGTTTCCTTTATCATGTTTGGGAAATTTCCAGCTATGACTTCTGTAACTAATCTTTCTTTTTCAGTTGTGTTGTCACCTTCTTTTTGTCTACACCTATGAATATTATGTTGTTTGTTTTTCCATCATCTTGTGACTGGTGAATTGTTATTTCCTAATTCCTTGTTATTTTTACAAGATATTTCCTTTGTTGTTGGCTAGCTGCAATCATGTCTTCAAGGTTTGAAAGTGTGTCTTCACATTCATTCAGGCATTTTTGCCAGCTTTTGATGAATTTTTGATTTCTTGAATATCTCCTTGTATCTGTTTTATGCATTCCAGTTCTTTCTTATATTGTTCATTCAAGGTTTCCATCTTCTTTTATTGCTTGTCAATTTTTTAAAATATGTCTTGTTTAGATGTGTTCACCTTTTCTTTTATTATGTTTAACATTTCTTTTTTTATTTAAATAGAAAAAAACAGGACAAAGGTAGAAATATTACAGAATTTCAAGAAAAGAAGTTAAACAGTAAGAAATCACTAGCTGATATATTACATATTGGTCTTTTAGAAATAGTATTTCAAGTTACAGAATTAAAGCACACAAAGTGGACACTAAAGCAGTCAGAGTGCAAACAGATCTGTTCAACAATCCAACAAGAACCTAGAAATATGGTCATCAATCCCACACATCTAAACATACACGCAACTATATCTTTTATAGTGCTTCCTATTTCCTCATTTTTAAAATAGCAATTATACATTTTTAAAATTTTATTTAAAGAGAAGAGAAAAAAAACAGAAAAAAGGGTAGCAACAATACAGAATTCGAAAAGAAAGAAAGAAACAAGAGAATGAGAAAAAGCCCCACTAAGAAATCAGTAATTTATAAATTAAGTACTGTCATCCTGGATGTAGTTGTTCAAGTTACAAAGTTAAAGAGTACACAGTAAATATTCAAACAGTCAGACTACAAACAGTTTTACTCAAAGATCCAACAAAGATTCAGCAATATGGCTATTTCACATAGTCAAACAAACATGCAGTTATATCCCTTAGAGCACTTTCTTTTCCTCTCTTTTTTACAATAGCAATTACACATTTTGGTTTTATTACACTTAAAGTTCTTATTTACTTTTTACACTAGAGACACAATATGATATTTCTAAATATGATTCTTATTTATTTCACTAATGAGGATAGTCTCAAGTTGTCTCCATTTTCCTATGAAGGCCTCAAGATATCCTTTTTTATAGCTGAGTATTATTCCATTGTATAAAAATGCCACATCTTTTTCATCCACTCTGTAGTTGATGGGCATCTTGGTTGTTTCCAGGATTTAGCTATCACAAATTGTGCAGCTGTGAACATGGGTGTACATATATCACTGTGATATGAACTTTTCAGTTCTTTGGGGAAAATACCCAGAAGGGGGATAGCTGGATTGAATGGGGCTTCCAATCCTAGTCTTCTGAGAATTCTCCATATGGATTTCCATAGCGGTTGCACCAGTCTACATTCCCACCAACAGTGGAGCAGTGTTTCTTTTTCCCTGCAGCCTCACCAACATTTGTTATCAGTTGATTTGTTGATGGAAGCTGTTCTTTCTGGAGTATGGTGGAATCTCAATGCTGTTTTAATTTGCATTTCTCAAATGACCAGTGATGAGGAACATTTCTTCACGTATTTATTTGCATTTTTATATCTTTCTATGAGAACTGTTTGTTCATCTCAGATGCCCATTTTTGGAGAGGGTCTTTGAATTTGGGGGTCTTGATGGTTTTCAATTCTTTTTATATTCTGGACACAAGTCTTTTGTCTAAGGGATTGTTGGTTAAAATTCTTTCCCACTCTGTTGGTTTTCTTTTCACTCTGTTGGTGATTTCCTTTGAAGTGCAGAAACTTTCAGTAATGTGAGATCCCATTTGTTGATTCTTTGAAGAGTTTCCCATGCAGTTTGCATTTTGTTCATGAATTCTCTGCTTACCCCTATGTCTACAAGACTTCTACCTACCTTGTTTTCCAGGAGATTTAGTGTTTCTGTTTTAATATTTAGGTCTTTGATCCATTTAGACTAGTGTTGTGCATGGTGATATGCATGGATCTAGTTTCAGTCTTCGGCCTGTGGAGAGCCAATTTTTACAACACCATTTATTAAACGGACTATGCTTCTTCCAGTGGACATATTTAGCCCCTTTGTCAAATATCAGGTGGCTGAATCTCTTTGTAGTTGTGCTTGCATCTTCTAATCTGTTCCATTGATCCTCAGGTCTATTTCTTTGCCAGTACCAAGCTGATTTTTTCACTGTGGCTTTGTAGTACTGTTTTAAGTCAGGAATTGAGATGCCTCCTGTCTTGCTTTTGTTGCCTAGAATTGCCTTTGCTATTCTAGGTTTCTTCTGTTTCCAAATGAATTTTAGTAGTGTTTTGTCTAGATCTGTGAGGTATGTCAATGGTATTTTGATTGGGATTGTGTTAAATCTGTAGAACACTTTTGGGAGTTTGGCCATTTTCACAATTTTGGTTCTTCCTAACCAAGAGCAAGGAATATCCTTCCATTTTCTAATATTTTCTTCAATCTCCTTTTTCAGTGTAGTATAATTTTCAGCATATAGGTCTTTTACATTTTTATTTAGGTTTATTCCTAAGTGTTTCATTTTTTTACATGTTAATGTAAAGGGTGATATTTCCATAATATCTCTTTCAGTGAGTTCTTTGTTTACAGGAATGCTATTGATTTTTGAGCATTGACCTTGTGTCCAGCTACACTGCTGAACTTTTTTATAAGCTCTAGTAGTCTTTTAATGGAGCTTTTTGGGTCTTCTATATAGAGTATCATGTCATCTGCAAGTAGTGATAATTTAACTTCTTCCTTTCCTATCTTTACTCCTTTTATTTCTCCCTCTTGTCTGATTGCCCTGGCTAGTGTTTCCAGAACGATGTTGAAAAGGAGTGGTGAGAGTGGATCTCCTTGTCTTGTTCCTGATTTTAAAGTGAAAATTTTCAGTTTTTGTTCATTTAGTACAATGTTGGCAGTTGGTTAGTCGTAGGTGGCCTTTATAAGGGTGAGGTAGACGCCATGTATTCCGAGTTTCTGAAGGGTTTTTGTCATGAACATGTGTTGGACTTTGTTGAAAGCTTTTTCTGCATCTATTGAGATGACCATGTGGTTTTTGTTTTTGGCTCTGTTGATGTGTTGTATTATATTTATTGATTTGTGTATGTTAAACCGTCCCTGCATTCCTGGAATGAACCCCACTTGGTCATGGTGTGTAATCTTCTTGATAATTTTCTGCATTCTATTTAACAGTATTTTGTTGAGAATCTTTGCATCAATGTTCATTAGTGAGACTGGCCTATAGTTCTCTTTCTTGGTTGGATCTTTCTCTGGTTTTGGTATCAGAGTAATACTTGCCTCCAGGAATGATTTATGGAGGATTGCTTTTTTCTCAATTTCATTGAAGAGTTTAAGGTGTACTGGCATCAAATCTGCTCTAAATTTCCTGTAGAATTCAGCTGTGAATCCATCAGGACATGGACTTTTCTTTGTTGGTAAGTTTTTAATTACATTTTAAATTTCAGTAGTTGATATTGGGTTGTTCAAAATTGCTATATCTTCTTGGTTGAGCTTTGGTAGTTCATATGTTTCTAGAAATCTGTCCATTTCCTCTGTGTTTTCCACTCTGTGTGAGTAGAGATTTTCAAAGTACGTATTCATGATCTTTTGAATTTCCATGGCATCTGTAGTAATTTCTCCCTTTTCCATTCTTATTGCATGAATTTGTGTATTTTCTTTCTTTCTCTTGATAAGGTTAGCTAGGGGTTTGTCAATTTTGTTGATTCTCTCAAAAAACCAGCTTTATGATTCATTAATTCTTTGTATTGTTTTTTTAGTTTCAACTGCATTGATTTCTGCTGTAATCTTTACAATTTCCTCTCTTCTATGAGCTTTGGGTTTAGCTTGCTCTTCTTTTTCTAGAAGCTTGAGATGGAGCATTTTGTTGTTTATTTGTGCTTGTTCTGTTTTCTTGATATGACAGTTTATTGCTGTATATTTCCCTCTTAAGACTGCTTTCATTGCATCCCACAGATTACAGCATGTTGTTTCTTTATTTTCATTGAATTGTAGGTATTGTTTTATTTCTTCTTTAATTTCATCTGTAGCCCACTGGTTGTTCAAAACTTTGTTATTTAATTTCCCTGTATTTATGCAGTTTTTACAATTTCTTTTGCCATTAATTTCCAATTTCAGTGCACTATGGTCAGATAGTCCAATTGCTCCCAGGTATGATTCAGTTCTGTTATTTCTTTGCTGACTTTTTGTCTAGTTGATCTATCTCTTTGTGAGAATGGGCTGTTAAGATCTCCTGTTATAATTGTGTTCTTGTGTATTTGGTTTTTCATGTCCATTAGTATCTGTCTTATATAGTTGGGTGGTCCTCTATTTGGTGCATATATATTTATAATTGTTAGTTTTTCCTCTTGAATTTTATGACTAATAAGTATGTAGTGACCTTCTCTATCTCTTTTAATCTTTTTAGGTTTGAAGTTCATGTGGTCTGCAAATATAGTAGCTACCCCTGCTTTTTTCTGGGTTCCTGTTGCATGGAATACAGTTTTTCATCCTTTGACTTTTTATCTATGAGCTTCCTTTTGGGTCATATGTGTTTTTTGTATGCAGCACATTGTGGGGTCCTATTTCTTGATCCATTCTTTCAATCTATTTCTTTTTATAGGTGAATTGAGGCCATTTATATTTATGGATATCACTGCTATGTAGTGGCTCAGCTTTGCCATTTTATGTTCCAGTTCTTTCTTTCTGCTTTTCCTCTTATTTAATTGCTTGTCCTACCTGGTGGTTTCTTTCTGCTCTTGTTTTGCGGATTTTGTTCAATTTTATCTCTGTCTAGTATGTCTTTCAGTACTCTTTCTAGGGGTGGTTTGGTGGTCATGAATTTCTTCAGTTGTTCTTTGTCATGGAAGTATCTTGTTTCTCCATTAAATTTGAATGAAAGTTTTGCTGGGTACATCAGTCTGGGTTGAAGGTTGTTTTCTTTCAGGGTTTTAAATACCTCACTCCAAGCACTTCTTTACTTGAGGGTTTGTGCTGAGAAGTCTGCCATGATTCTAATGAGCTTTCCTTGATAGGTGAGTTGTGTCTTTTCTCTGACAGCTTTTAATATTCTGTTTTTATGCTGTATGTCTGAGATCTTTAGTATTATGTTTCTGGCTGTGGATTTATGTTGGCTGTGACTCTTTGCTGTTCTATATGCCTCACTTATCTGCATGTCAGATTCTTTCCCCATTTGGGCAAATTTTCTGTTATTATTTCTGTAAATACTTTATGTATGTCATTTGCCTGCACTTCTGTATCTTTGCTAATGCCCGTTATTCTTATATCATTGCTCCTGGCATCATCATGAAGCTTCTAGGTTGCCATTTCATGCTGCTTTGTTATTTTTAAAAGTTCTATCCTTTCCTGATCACTAACTGTGATCCTGTCCTCAAGGTCCTAAATCCTATCCTCAGCTTCCTTTAGGCAGTTTTGCATGCTTTCAATAGAATTTTTTGTTTATTGGATGTCTCTTTGAGTTTGTTTCATGAATTCTGCTTGTTTTCTATATTGTTCATTCAAATTTTCAATCAGTTTCCCATGCTCATGTACTTCTTTCTCTAGTTCTTCTTTAGCTGCATTCAACAACTCCTTTACTAAAGTTGTTATTTCTATCTTTACATGGGAGACTACTTCTAATTTGATTTCCTCCATAGCCTGATGCAGTTGCTTTTTTATTTCACTCTCTGTCTTTTCAGAGATTCCTGGTGTTTTACTTTTGGGGTCCTCTATTTCTATGTCTCCTATACTTGCTTCTGGTGAACTATATGTTTGAGACTGCATTTTGTTTTTTTGTTTTGTCATTTTCACTCTGCCTGGTGTTTTCTATGTGTAGGAGGGGATCATACACACTGTTTTCATACACACCTAATCTTACAGTTAGTTGGAGGAGGTTTTACTACTGGCCCTAATTATCCCCCTGTACACCTCTATTTTAGGGGTATACTCATCACACTGACACAGTTAATCCGCTATAGTCCAAAGTTTGCCACTTGGGAGCAAAGTTCCAAATTTTATCACACTAACTGGAGCCTGCTGAGGTCTTCTGATGATCTAGGTGGCAGGGCATGCCCCCAGGGGAGGTTCTGGGCCACCCACCCCTAAGGCGGGCTTGGGCTGAATTTCCGTGGCAGGGCGGGCCCTCATTGGTGGTTCGGGGCAGCCTTCCCCTGAGGCAGACTTGTGCTGAGTTTCGGTGGCTGGGTGCACCCTTGGTGGTGGTTTGGGGCAGCCTTGCCCTGAGGTGGGCTTGCACTGAGTTCTTGGTGGCAGGGCAGGCCCTTGGTGGTGGTTCAGGGCTCACACTGATACAGTTAATCCGCTGTAGTCCAAAGTTTGCCACCTGGGAGCAAAGTTCCAAATTTTCTCACACTAACTGGAGCCCATTGAGATCTTCTGATGATCCCTGTGGCAGGGGGTGCCCCGGGGAATGTTCCAGGGAGCTTGCCCCTGGAGGCGGGCTTGTGCTGAGTTCCTGGTGGCAGGGAGAGCCCTCGGTGGTGGTTCCAAAGAATGCTTTCTTATGTTATTCCCAAATCTTCTCTGGAAGCTTCTTCTATGGGCCTCTACTGGCATCATCTGCCACTCACATCACATTCTGGCACAGTGACATTTGTCTGTGACCTCTAATAGCATGTCAGATCCATGAGCCATGGTGATGGGTGCAGACTCAGGAGCAGGTTGGATGGCAGCTGCGGTAGTAGGGGCCTCTGAAGCTGTCTAGGAGCATATCATCTGCAGAGGGCTGGGAGGGAGGACAGTAGAGACCTAACTGGCAAACTGCTCATGATGAGTTAGAGGCAGCAGCAGCTTACCCCAGTGTATCTGGTTGGTGACGTGGCAGAGCAGGAGGAGCAGGAGGAGGATGATATCATTTTTTCTTTTACCTGGGAGATTATTTCTGATCTGAGTTCCTTTATAGCTTCATTGTATTATTTCTTCACTTCAGTTGCTATCATTTCAGAAGTCTGAGGTTTATAGCTTATACTTTCTTCTATGTCCATATCTTGTAGGCTTCTTTGGGATATGCTGGAGGTTTGAGATTGTATTTTGCTCTTTTGTTTTTGCATTTTTCTGATTTCCTTTGGAAAGCTGAATGTAAGATGTCAGTTGCTTCATGGATTGAGGATGTCTGTTCATACTGCAGGGAGTTTCCCCAGTTGAGTGGGTGTAATTAGGCAGGACTTACTAGGTCCCTAGTGGCACTTGAAGGCTCCTCAGAGTAGGGAGTATGCTGGGAAGACCTTCAGCAAATGCCATGTGGCACTGCAAATCTCCCTGGCCACTTGAGGTTGTTGGGTAGGACTATACCAGGTTCTGAGTGGCACACCAAGGCTGAACAGCTAGGTGGAGTATACTGTGTAGGCCTTCAGTTCATGCCATATGGTGCACCAAAGCTCCCCAGCTGTTTGGGGTTGCTGTTGGGGCTCTACCAGGTTCAGAGCAAGGTACTGAGGTTGCATGGCTAGGTGGAGTTCTCTGTGCAGACATTTCATTGACACCACTCAGCACAGTAGGTTCCTGTGCCACTCAGGATCACTGGGTAGGGCCCAACCAGGACTCAGAGTGAATCACCAAAGCTCCCTGGCTGTTTTGCAATGATAAGCAGGGCCCTACCAGTTACTTAGTGAGGTGCTGAAGTTTCACAGTTAGTTGGGGTTCGCTGTGCAGGTCTTCTGCTGGTGCCACTCTCCTTCTGCAGTTCAAATGTCTATTAGTTTCCCTCTAAATGTCACCCAGAAACTTGTACAGTACAGAGAATTTAACCATGCCCAAAGAGAGGTCTGGGCTTAGTCCTTGACTCCTGGAATTCTCTAAGGCCCTAGAATATCCTGCATGATAAAAGCATCTTTGTATCCTGGTTTGATGTCACATGACTAATCACATGGGAGACTGAGGCAAGAGGACTGCCACTTCAAAGCTGATCTGGGTCACTCAGCAAGACCCAAATTAAAATTAAAAAGATCTATGGATGTGGTTTAACACTAGAGCACTTGCCCCTGTATTTAATGTCTAGTGCTGGGGTGGGGGGAGGAAAAAGAAAAAGTGCCTTTTTAAAAAATTTGAATTCTACGAAGCCACACCAAATAATTTAATAATGTTGCATATGCTGGTGATTTTGGATCATGTAGTATCAGCCTGTCACATGGGTGGACAACCAGAGCCATGTGATGGAGTCCCAATAGAAATGCTGTGTATTGAGGCTCAGATGAGCTTACCTGGTGGGCAATTCTATTTATGTGGCCTTAGTGTTGCCAAAAGTGTTAGTGCTGTGACCTAGTGCTTGAGGATAAGTTGATGGTTTGTATATGAAGTTTTCCTGGACTCTGCCCATGTAATGCTTCCCTTGACTGAGTTTAATAACAACTTTCAGTAAATTCTGTTAGTCATACTAGCTAATTATCAAATCTGAGGCAAGTCTTAGGGAGCTCCAAGTTTGCAACTAGTTTAAAAAATGGAAGCAGTCTTAAAGTGGTCTTCTCTACTTTTGCTCATGTTTAACTAAACTAAAATGCTGCAACATGGGGAAATTGGGGAAGTCTCCTTTTGTCATAAGTTGGGTTCCCTAGGCAATGGTTTTTGAAGCTCTGATATCTGTATACCAGAAGTTTCATAGGTGAATGCTCTAGGAACAGTTCCTGTGAGAGAGCAAGGGGAGCAAAATTGAACAGAGTTCAACTGTGATTCAATTATAGTAGGAACCAGTCCCATAAAAACCTCTGGAACTGGAATGGCCCTTTGCAGTTATCATGAACTGAGGCATATGGACTAGGCCTTTTCATGAATACTTTCCTCTTTCTCCATCCCCAATCAATCGTAAGACATAGGTTATATCAGGGGTTCATGTGATCTTTGGGGAGGTAAAAACTATCAGCTAAGAGAAGGATCTGGTCAGGGACTTAGCTAAATCAGCAGCACCCAAAACTTTTAGCAGCTGGGGAAATGAGAACCTCAGGCATGAAGAGAGAACCTGAATGCTGCATCAGATTCTTCACTACATCTCCCTTTTTAATTTTCTCTAGATTCTATGGAGTGATATTCAAGGCTAAAGCCAACTTAACTGCCTCTTACTTCATGAGATAAAGGTCACAAAATGTGGTATATGTGACTGTCATATCTGGAAGACCTCATGCAAAATTATATGTTTCTACAAAATAAAATACACAAGGGAAGATTGTTTCATTTTTCTTCTCTAACTTAGCTGGCAAACAGTAAAGAAATGACTGAAGTCTGTGAGCAAAGAAATGTACAGTGAAAGCCATAAGTGCCTATTCTACTTGAAGCACAATGGCTTATGAATATAAGACATCACTAAAACTCTCATGTGTTTTTGTGGTCAAAATAGTTTGCATTTTAGAAAATTTCAAATGCTTCAGATGTTCCCATGCCATATCCATATTACCTCTGTCCATGCTGGAAGTTACCACCAGAATGTTTACTTCACAGAGTTTGTTGTACCTTTCTGCCTGAGAGTGTTCTCTGACTACTTTGACCATCACTTGAGTCCAGAAGTATTAGTCTTAATGCCTTGAGAGTGATCCTCAATTGATATGGAATAGAAATTGGTGGAAACATCTTCCAGTTTCCTTGACCTGCAAAGGTTTTTTTTTAAGCACTGGAAAAGAAACCTAGGATTTTCACAGTAAGCTATATCCACAACCCATCTCATTTTTAAATTCAGAGTCAACATATCAATAAATTGTAAATTGCTCTGGCTAGGCTTAGACTTGTGATCCTCCCACCTCAGCCTCCCACTGTGCTGGGATTAAAGGCATACAGCACCATACTCAGGTTTTTTTTTTTTTGCATTTTATTTCTATTGAACACCATTATTTTAAATAAGCTTTCAAGAAATCTCCAGGATTTAATTTCAATTGTCCAGTGGTGTAACAAACTCATTAGCAAAGTTTTTGTTGATATCCTCCTATCCTTGTCTCATTTCCTTACTTTCTTATTGTTTATTCTAGGATCAATGGCTGTTGTAGTTTGGCTCTGAAATGTCCCCCTAAAGGCTCATGTGTAACTCTTGAGGCTTTGTCACTAACCTGTGGCATTACTGGGAAGCAGTGGAACTTTCAAGAGTTAGGGAGAAAATTAGGTAATTGGAGGCAAAAGCTCAAAGGTGATATTGGAACACAGGCCCCTTCTACTCTCTATCTTTTCTTAAGGGCCACTATGAGGTGAGCAGATGCACTTCATCATGTAATCCCTGGAATAATGTTCTACCCTAACATAGACCCTGAAGTAGTGGAGCCAGCCAATCATGGACTGAAAGTGTGAACCAAATTAAATCTTTCCTACTTTTAAGGTGATTATCTCAAGTATTTTTCACAGTAATGGAAAGCTAAATAGCACACTTCTCTAATAAAGTATCTGTGCCAAAACCCCTGATCTAAAGTTGACTTCTGTAGGAAGATGGGAGTGAAGTGAACACTGAAAACATTAAGTGAGTTAATCTTCTACAACACAAACCTAGAAGATTCTTGATGTTACTATGGTAGTGTTCTCCCATGAAATACCTCTTGACTCTCTAATGCATGGGCAATAAAGTCCACACAAAAACATGGCATGTAAGATTCATTATCAGTTGCCCAAGAAAATGCTCACCTGCAAAGTCTTGCTGTACTGTACTTCTTTTATGTTTTCTTGCTCTTAGTCATCCTTTTCTTCAGTCCTGAAATTAGCTTCTCCCCCTTTTTCTGGCAAATGCTTAATCATATTTCAAAACTCAGCTCAAATGCTAACCATTATACTAGATAAGTCTAGGATATCTAAGCTCCTGGTATTTTACCTCTTGATGATTCCACATTTCCCTAATCTATGAGTTAAAGTGTACCAACCCATGCTGTAACTACGTTTGGGTCTATCTCCTACATTTTACTTACTATGTTTCCTTAAGAACATTGTGTCCAGTAGCACACAGAATGTCTCACACATGAATACTACTTAATGAAATGTGGACTGATGTGTCTGATAGGCCTTCTAATAGGACTTTTAGAATGCCTAGCTGGAAGAGATGTTGGGATGCAGAGATGTGGTGGGGGAGAGTGCATAGTATGAGAGTGTTCACTGCAATATAATTTCACAATAATCTCAAAATCCACATGAATTTGCATTTTACTCTATTATCATTGTCTTTTAGTTATAAAAATGTTTTAAGCTAACATTAAGGAAATAAAATACAATTTCTTTCATACTTACATCATTAACTAATGGGAAAGATACCACTGAGTTGAGCTTAATTAAAAATAAAAACAATACTGAACTGAAGAAAGCAGAAATTATTTTGAAGATTCAGTATTAGGGAAATCTGAAATGTTTAAACAGGAATAGTATGTTGAGAGCTCATAAGTAAATGGATGTAAATGATGACAACTTACTTTCCATTTCTTCCCTACCTTCTCCTTCCCTTTCTCTATGAGAGTATGTTTAGTGTAGGATCTGATAGAACTATTTTCCATATTCTTTCCTATCATCTTTTGTGTTGTAACTCTCATGTTCTCTGTTGTAGATGGTATAAATGTGCAATTTAGTTTTTATTTTTTCAGATACTAACCTTTTGAACAATTAAAATTAAGAGAAAAAAATTTACTTTCATCCTATTCACATTCTTTGTGTATATCCAAGTTTCTTTGTGTAGATTAATTCATTTGTGCAGATCTGAGTTTCAGATTGATACCATATTCTTTTTTATTTTTTGTACAGTAGATCTTCTTGTAATAAATTCCTTTAGATTTTATTTACCTGTAAAAATACCTTTTTGAAGTACATTGCTATAGAGTTGACATTTTCCCTGTAACAATTTAAATATAATTTCACAGTATTTTGACTTGTGTGTTTTCAGATGAGAAGTCTGAAGTAATTCTTTGCTTTTATGTACAGTACCCCTCATCATTTCTTTCAAAACTCTACATTTGTTTTCAATAGTTTGAGTATGGCATGATTAGAATTTGTTTTAGTTTGCTATTTCTTATTCTACTTGGAGTTCTCTGAGTTTCATGTATCTTTGTTTTGTCACTAGCTATTAATTTTGGAAAGTACTTGGCCATGATTTCTTCTATCCCATTGTTTCTTATCACCTTTTGGATTCCAATTACATATATATATATATATATATATATTTCAATTACTATGTCAAAAATGTATTATATTGCCTTATTGTTTTGGGATATTATATTCATTTCCACTCTTTTCTTCTCTGTGTTTCATTGTAATTTCTATTGCTGTATCTTCAAGTTCATTGATTCCTTCCTTGGCTGTGTCAATTCATGGGATGAAGAAAAACATTCTTTATCTCTGTATTTTTTCTTTGTTTATAGTACTTAAATTTTATCATTTAACATGGTTTTATCTGATGTATTATCCACCTCATTGTGAATGGTATCCACTTTATTTCCTAGAATTTTTAACATATATAGTTATTTTAAATACTCAGTCATCTAGTTCCAATATTTTTGTCTTTTCTGAGTCTAGTTCTGGTGATTACTCAGTCTTCTGGAAGTATGCTACTTTTCCCTTGTATTTTTACATGCATTTCAGTATTTTGTGACAGTTGGACATATTACATAGAACAGTAAAGACTGAAGTAAGTAGCTTTTCTATGTGAAAATATGTGTACTTTTGCTATGCTGTTACAAATTCATAGCCTTGTGTTAATGCACGTAGGAGTTGGGCTTGGATTGTGCTTTGTCATTTCTGTGCTTACCATCAGTGCATCACAGGCTTAAAATTCCTGTATAGATAACTTGTTTGTAGGGTGGGGTGTGGGGATGGTTATTCACCAGTACCATGCTTATCTGACTCCATGCTTAAGTCTTTGTGCTGTTCCTCAAAAAGAGTTTCTGCACATTCTTGTTTCTTGCATTTTTCACTTTTGGAATTTTTCCAGTGATAATTGCTACAAAAGGTTTCTTAGTTTTTTTATTTTTTATTTTACAGACAATAAACAAAACAGGACAGAACAAAGCAGATCAGAACAGAACAATATAAGCAACATAGCACTTCATGACAAGACAACTGGTTATTAATAGTAGCTACCATAATGTCTCTTTCTTTTAAATAGTTGGGCATAGCTTCACATTCCATAATATCAAACATAACAAACTAGTATAAAACCATTCAAGAGAATGAAAGTATTACAGGGCATTCTGAACCAAATAACAGAAAAAGAACAATGACTACTATAATATCTCATTTTCCATAAAATATTTGTTTATACTATCACGCATGTTAAAATCCAATAAGACAGGACATGATAAAGCCAATGGTAATAGAAGAACAAAAGCATGGTAAGACTTCAAAGCAAGATGATATTAAATCAGCAATGGCTGCCATAATGTCTTTTTTTCTTCAAAATAGCTGTTCATATGATCACACATAATAAAATCAAACAAAACAGAATAAAACCATTCCAACTAATGAAGGCAAACATTATAAAGCTTCAAAGCAGTGCAATGGGGAATGATGACTACCATAAAATCTAATGTACCCTTATCATTTTTTACACTAGGGAGACTATACAGTATTTATACATGTGAGTTTGGCTTATTTCACATATGAGTATGGTATCAAGTTGCATCCATTTATTTATAAATATCTCAATGTGATCATTCTTTATAGCTGAGTACTATTCCATTATATAAAGATATCAAAACTTTTTTATTCATTCCTCCATCGTTTGGCACTTAGGTTGTTTCCAAGATCAACTATTACAAATCGTGCTCTTATAAACATGGGTGCACATATATCACTGTGGTATGATGTTTTCAGTTCTTCTAGGACTATGCCTACAAGTGGAATAGCTGAGTCAAATGGGACTTCCAATCCCAGCTTTTTGAGGAATCTGCAGATTGACCTCCACAGTGGTTGCACCAGTCTATACTCCCACCAACAGTTCAGAAGCCTTCCTCACAGCCTGTCCAGCATTTGTTGTTGGTAGTTTTCTTGTTACTGGCCATTCTTTCTGGAGTAAGATGGAATCTCAGTGTGGTTTTAATTTGCATTTCTCTAATGACTAATGATGATGAACATATTTTCATATATTTATTTGCCATTCATATTTCTTCATCTGAGAACTGTGTATGCATCTTGGATGCCCATTTTTGGATTGGGTCTTTGAATTTTGGGGTCTGATATTTTGTAATTCTTTGTAAATTCTAGAGAGAAGTCCTTTGTCTGAGGGACAGTTCACTAAGACTATTTCCCAGTTTGTGGGTTTTCTTTTCACTCTGCTGGAGATTTCTTTGGACATGCAGAAACTCTTTAATAAGACATGATCCCAGTTATTGATTCTGGGAAGTATTTCCTGTATGGTTTGGTTCTTGTTCATGAATTCTCTACCTACCCCTATGGCTTCAAGATTTTTACCTACTTTGTCTTCCAACAGATTTACTGTTTCTTTTTTAATATTTGGATCTTTGATCCATTTAGATTTTAGTTTAGTATATCATGATAGGCATGGGTCTAGTTTTATTTTTTGGCATGTGGATAGACAATTTTTCCAGCACCATTTATTAAAGAGACTATCTTTCTTCCAGTGAAAATCTTTGGGCCCTATATCCAAGGCAAGGTGGTTGAGTATGTTTGTAGTTGTGGTCATATCTTCTAATCTATTCCATTGATCTTTAGATCTGTTTTTATTCCAGTACCATGTTGATTTTATTACAGTAGCTTTGTAGTATAACTTCAAGTCAGGGATTGTGATGCCTCCTGCCTTGGCTTGGCTACTTAGAATTGCCTTTGCTATTCTAGGTCTCTTCTGGTTGCAGATGAATTTTAGGAGTGATTTTTCTAGATCTATGAGGTATGTTAGTGGTATTTTCATTGCAATTGCATTGAATCTGTATAACAATTTTGGGAGCATGGTCATTTTCACAATACTTATTCTTCCTATCCATGAACAAGGGATGTCTTCCCATTTTCTGAGGTTTTCTTCAGTTTCCTTTTTCAGGATATTATATTTTCCCTGTATAGCTCTTTAACTTCTTTCATTAGATTGATTCCTAAATATTACATTTTTTGAGATGCTGGTGTAAAGGGTGTGGCTTCTCCTATTTCTCTCTTGGTGATGTTGTTGTTAGTGTGTAGGAATGCTATTCATTTTTGAGTATTGACTCTGTATCCAGCTACACAGCTGAATTTACATATTATATAGAGGAGTCTTTCAATGGAGGTTTGGGGGTCTTCTATGTAGAGTATCATGTCATGTGCAAATAATGATAATTTAACTTCCTCTTTTCCTATCTTTACTCCTTTTATTTCTCTCTCTTATCTAATTGCTCTGGCTAGTATTTTCAGTACTATGTTGAATAGGAGTGGTGATAAGGGACATCCTTGTCTTGTGCCTGATTTTAAGGTAAAGGATTTCAGTTTTTGGCCACTTAATATGATGCTGGCTGTTGGTTCATCATAGATAGCCTTTATCATATTGAGGTAAAGACCATCTATTCCAATTCTCTGCAAGGTTCTTAACATGAATTAGTGTTGGATCTTATCCAAAGCTTTTTCTGCATCTATAGAAATGATCATTCTTATTTTTGGCTCTATTGATGTAGTGGATTACAGTTATTGATTTACATATGTTGAGCCATCCCTGTATGCCTGGGATGAATCCCACTTCATCATGGTATATAATCTTCTTGATGATTTACTGCATCCCATTTGCCAATATTTTATTGAGAATTTTTGCATCTATATTCATTAGGGAGATTGGCCTGTAGTTCTCTTTTTTAATTGGGTCTTTCTCAGCTTTTGGTAATAGAGTGATATTTGCTTCCAGGAATGACTTAGGAAGAATTGCTTCCCTTTTGATTTCATTGAAAAGTTTGAGGAGTGTTGGCATTACGTTTTCTTTGCATTTCTTGTAGAATTCTGCAGTGAACCCATCTTGGCCTGGCCTCTTCTTTATTGGTAGGGACTTAATTGCAGTTTCAATTTCATTCATAGAAATTGGTTATTCAGCAGTTCTACATCTTCTTTACCCAGCTTTAGTGGTTCATATGTTTCTAGGAATCTGTCTGTTTCTTCTGTGTTATCAAACGTATGAGAGTAGAGGTATTTGAAATAGATGTTGATGATCTTCTGTATTTCCACAAAGTCTGTAGTGATTTATTATGTGAATTTCAGTCTTTTCTTTCCTTTTTTTAAATAATGTTTGCTAGGGGCTTATCAATTTATTTATTCTTTCAAAGTACAAACTCTTTGATTCATTGATTCTTTGTATTGTTTTCTTAGTCTCTATTGCATTAATTTTTATTCTGACCTTTTTAATTTCCTCCCTTTTTTTGGCTTTGGGCTTGGCTTGCTCTTCTTTTTCCAGATGTTTGAGATGTAGTATCAGGTTGTTTATTTGTGCTCATTCTGTTTTCCTAATGTGGGAACTTTGTTCAGTAAATTTTCCTCTGAGGACCACTTTCATTGCATCCCACAGATCCCAGTCAGTTGTATTTGTATTTTTGTTTGCCTGTAGATATTATTTAATTTCTTCTTTAGTTTCCTCTGTGACCCACTGACTACTCAAGGGTGTATTATTCAATTTCCATGTGTTTGTGGGGTTTTTGCAGTTTTTTATCATTAATTTCTAGTTTCATGGTGCTATGATCCAATAACATGCATGGCATTATTTCAATCCTTTTGCACTTACTTAAATATGTTCTGTGGGCTAGTATATGGTCTATTTTAGAGAATGTTCCATGTGAAGTTGAGAAGAATGTGTATTCTGATGTTGGATGGAACAATCTGTATACGTCTATCAAGTCCATTTGTTCACAGGTGTGATTCAGTTCTGTTATTTCTTTTCTGATTTTATATCTAGTTGATCTTTCCCTTTGTGTCAAAGTCTTGTTAAGGTCTCCTGTTATAATTGTGTTATTGCTTATTTGATTTTTTATTTCTATTTATACTTGCTTTGTATAGCTGGGTGCTCTGGAATTTGGTGCACATATATTTAAGATTGTTATCTCTTCCTTTTGCAGTCTTCCCCTAACTAGTATGTAGTGACCTTCTTTATCTCTTTGGACCATTCTTGGTTTGAAGTTCACATTGTCTGCAAACAGAATAGCTACCCCTTCTTTCTTTGGGTTCCTGTTGAATGAAGTATTTTTTTTCTATCCTTTCACTTTCAGTCTAAGAATTTCCTTTGCCATTAGATGGGTTTCTTGTAGACAGCATATGGTTGGATGTTGTTTCTTGATCCATTCTTCCAGTCTGTTTCTTTTAATTGGTGAATTGAGGCCATTTACATTAATGGTTATAACTGTTATTTATTGGTTTTTTGTTGACATGTTATCATTCTGCTGTTGTATCTTTACCTTTCCATTCTGTTTAATTGTCTGTCTTGCTTAGTGGATTTTTCCTTTGTGCATCTAGAATGTCTTCCAGTATTCTTTGTAGGATTGGTTTGGTGATCATGAAGTTCTTCAGCTGTTCTTTGTCGTGGGGACATCTTATTTCTCCATCCACTTTGAAGGACAGTCTTTCAGGGTACATCAGTCTGGGTTGGAAGTTGTTTTCCTTTAGGATCTGGAATACTTCACTCCATGCTCTTCTTGACTTCATTATTTGTGTTGAGAAGTCTGCTGTGATTCTGATAGGTTTTCCTTTATAGGTGACCTGTCTTTTCTCTCTAACAACTTTTAATATTCTGTTCTTATGTTGGATTTCTGGGATGGTAATTATTATATGTTGGGGTGTAGTTTTATTTTGGTTATGGTTATATGGAGTTCTGTATGCTTCACTAATCCGTATGTCAGTTTCCATTCTCATGTTTGGGAAATTTTCAGCTATTATTTCTGTAAATAGCCTCTTGATATCATTTGTGTTGTCCCCTTCTTGTTCATTTATCCCTATTAATCTAATGTTGTTTTTCTTTTCATCATCTTACAGCTGTTGTCATTTACTGATTACTTGTTATTTTTAAAAGATCTTTCCTGTTCACTAGCTGTAATCTTATCTTTGAGGTGTGAAATTCTATCTTCAGTTTTGTTGTGGTGGTTTTGGCAACTTTCAATAGAATTTTTGATTTCCTGTACATCTCTTTGAATCTGCTTCATGTATTCTGTTTGTTTTTTACACTGTTCATTCAGGGATTCTATCTTTTTTTGTTCCTCTAATTTTTTAACTGTGTCTTCTTTAGATGTGTTCACTATTTCTTTTACTACTTTTATCATTTCTTGCTTTACCTGGGAGATTATTTCTAATTTGAGTTCCTTCATAGCTTCTTGAAGTTGCTTCTTTATTTCAGTTGATATCATTTCAAGCATTTCAGGTGTATGGCTTATATTTTCTTCTATGTACATGGCTCCTAGGCTTTTTTGGGATAGGCTGGAGGTTTGAGATTGCATTTTGGTCTTTTGTTTTGTCATTTTCCTATATTTCTGTGTTTCAAGGGATGTTCCAAAGCTTCTTCTGTGTGTGATGGAAATCACTTCCTTTGCCCTTGGTTCCTGGGTCTTGTGTGGGCCTGGCTCCCCCCGTGGCATTGGCCTGGCTCCCTTGGTTGAAAAAAGGTCAGTGGGCATAATCCACTCAAGCCCTGGAAACCTCTTGAGCCTAGTCCAGTGTCCTAGGGAGCTGGGTTGGCACCAAACCACCTGGATCAATGGTCCCAATGTCTCCCCAAGCCAGTGCTGGCAGGCTGGAACTTACCTCGTGGTGTGAACCTGGCTCCCCAGTTGAAAGAAGGTCACTGGGCATGGTCCACTCAAATCTGTGAAACCTCTTGAGTCTAGTCCAGTGTCTTATGGAGCTAGATGAACACCCACCCACTGGGAGTTATGGTTCCAAACTCTCCCCAGGGCAGCACCAATGAGCTGGAACTCACACCACAGTGCAGGCCTGGCTCCTCTGTTGAAAGAAGGTCACTGGGCGTGGTCCACTCAAGCCTGTGAAACTTTCTGAGCCTAGTGCAGTGTCCTAGGGAGCTGGGTGGGCACCCAACCACCTGGATCAATGGTCCCAAAATCTCCCCGAGCCAATGCTGGCAGGCTGGAACTTACCTCATGGTGTGAGCCTGGCTCCCAGTTGAAAGAAGGTCACTGGGCATGGTCCACTCAACTCCATGATACCTCTTGAGTCTAGTCCAGTGTCTTAGGGAGCTAGGTGAACACCCACCCACTGGGAGTGATGGTTCCAAACTCTCCCCAGGGCAGTGCCTGTGAGCTGGAACTCACCTCACAGTGCAGGCCTGGCTCCCCTGTTGAAAGAAGGTTACTGGGCATGGTCCACTCAAGGCTGTGAAACTTTCTTAGCCTAGTGCAGTGTCCTAAGGAGCTGGGTGGATACCCAACCACTGGGAATGATGCTCCCAAACTCCAGATTCCTTAGTTTTGTGCTAGGGCATATTATCTCTTATTCAAATGAAGTCTCAAACATTTGTCATTTCTCTGGATCTCATGGATGTGGCCTTCTCCATTCTTTTGTTACTCTCCCGGCTCAACCTTTAATCCTTTCCTTCTCTTAGCAGTAGGTTTCTTCCTCTTTCCTTCTTTTATTTTTGTTTATTTATTTATCTATGTATTTTTAGGATACTGGGACTTGAGCCCAGTGCCTTTACACTGAACTATATCCTCACCTTTTAAAATCTTTTTATTTCATGATAGATTCTCACTAATTCTCTAAGTTGTCCATGCTTGGTTTGAATTTGTGATGCTTCTTCCTCAATCTCCTAAAATTCTGAGATTAAAGGTGTGTACCACCATTCCAGCTTTCCTCCTTCACAAGTGACAACTCATCTCATTTATTTATCAGATTTAAACCACAAAGATATTTTTGACTACCTCCTGTTGCTGTTTGTTATAGTCAATCAATTGTTAAATCTTAATTTTCACTCTATAGTACTGAGCATACTGTTGGCTCTTTTACAGTAAAGATATGATCCACTTAATTTATCTGTGCAGCACAAAGATATACCTGGGAAATCACAGCTACCCATAAATAATTCTTAAATGAAGGAGTAAGTGAATCTCTGACACTGTTACTAACATATTTCTATAGCCACTATAATGGTTAAATCCCTTATGGTTTTCCCTAGAATTTGTACAAACTCAGGTGGCATTCCTGTTGTTACTCCCTCCTTCAGTGTGTTTTGCAGTTTAATTTTTCAGTGAGCTTAGTTTTTCCCTTCTGGTGTCTCTTCTTTGCTTCTTTCCATTTTTATTGTGAGATATTTCAGAGTCTTGGTAAACAGATATGCTCACCACTAAGATGTTTCAAATCGTTTTATTTTGCCATATTTACTTTAGGCTTTTGAAATATAAATTAGATTTCATTGAAACAGTTCCCACTCTCCCTTATGCTATTCTCCTTCCCTTTCCAGAGGTGGCCAATGGATTCAGTATTTATATTTTAATGAATTGTTTATAATATAGACGATCTTCAGTGGGGCTGTATCCAGATAAAAACATTGCAAACTGAAAATATTATAAACCTAAATTGCATTTAATATACTTAATCCATCAGACATCATAACTTACCAACACTGTCCAGTGATGGTGAAACATTTAGAACTTTCAATGATACAAACAGCTAGCTGTGCCATGTGTGGCAAAAATTCACCACCACAGCAAGGTGGGTTAGTTTCTCTCATAATCACATCACTGACTTGGAGCTGTGTCTACTCAGCATAGCAAGAGAAGATCAGATCCCATAATGGTAGCCCAAGTAAGACTAAAATTCAAAAATCAAAGTCTAGTTTTCTACTGAATGCATATCTTACACACCATAATAAAGCTAAAAAGTACTTTAAATAAAGGATAATATATATAAGGACCCATATATATATAAGGACCCATATATATATAAGGACCCATATATATATATATATATATATATATATATATATATATATATATATATATATATTTGAGGCAGTGTCTTGCTATGTAGTTCAAGCTGGCCTTGAGCTCACTTTGTATCCCAGGCTGGTTTCTAACTTGCACATCCTCCTGCCTGAGCCTCCCAAGTACTGGGATTACAGGCATGTTCCACCATTCCTGGCTGGACATGTTTTTAAATATTGTATAAATTATCATTCTCAGTGTATTTTTCTAGAGCTTGTTTTTCCTGCTCAACATGATATTTTTAAATTTATTCATGAGAATCCATATAGTTATACTTAAGTTTTTTACTGCAGTACAGGATTCCTTTTAATGATCACACAACAATTTGTCTACCTTCCTTTGGCAGACAATTAAGTTGTTTCTAATTTTTCAATGGCATAAATATTACTGAAGGGAAACTTACTACATATACCTCTTTGTACATAGTTTAGATTTTCTGCAATGTACTTACCTATAAATGGAATCACTACATTGAAGTATTTGCTTATTTTCCACCTCCAAATTGAACTCCTGAGAAATTATATCAGTTTATATCCATCACTAGAATATATTTCCTCCTTGTATCATGTTCTCAAAAATTAAATATTCTTATTGGAAAAGTTTTTCAAACCTCATCCTCCAGAGAAAGCTATCATTTGTGGTTTCTAATAGCTACTTTTTTGATCATTATTGAGTTTGTTCGTATTTTTCACATTTATTGGTCATTTATAATTCCTCATTGTGGATCTGCTGTTTGTCTTCTGTCCATTTTCCTATTGGATTTTCAATTTTATAATTGATTTTTTTATTTACAGGAATATTTGTATATTGTTGATATTCCTAATTTACCAGTAAGTATCTTAGATATATATCTTCTCCCTATATGTAACTTATATTTTTAAAACTATTTAATGTGTCATTTGACATATAATGGTTTAAATACTAATGTAGTCAAATTTATTTGTCTTTCCTTTATAACTTATGCTGTTTGAGTAATGCTAAAATAATTCTTCCTTATCCTAAGATCATGAAACTATATTTCTTTATATCCTTTGTAAGTTTTAAATCTTTTTTTTCATATTTAGTCATTAAATTCATGTATAATTCATTTTATAGGTGACATATGAATATAAAGTTTTTCAATTCTGTGTGGATAGTGAATTGTTCTACATCATTTCTGTAGTATTTCTGCTGAACTGCAATGCTACCTTATTCTAGAGCACATTTCTGCACTCAGCATGTATACTTCTAGGCTCTCTATTCAGCTGCATTGGTCTATTTGTCCATAGCTCTGCCAATGATAAATAGTCTCAATCGATGTAGCTTTGTTAAAAACCTTGATATGTTGTAGGACAGATTTTTTTCTTCAAATTGTCTTGGATATTTTGGCCTTTGGCTTTTCCATGCAAATTTTAGAACCAGCTCTTAAGTTCCATTAAAAAATGCTAAGACAGGTGCAGGGTATATGCTTATAATTTTAGTTACTTGGAAGACTGAGGCAGGAAAAGTACAAGTTTTATCATATCCTGGAAATTTAGCACTACTCTGTCTTAAAAATATAAAAAGGGCTGCGAATATAGTTCAGCAGGAAGGCTCTGAGTCCAGTGCCCAGTGCAGCAAATTTATGCTGTATATTTTATTTGTCTGTTGTTAGCTGAATTTAACAGAACTTACAGTAATTTGTCAAATATCACTATTCCAAAATATCAACCAATCACCTGACCAGATAAAATACTCAGTTAAGAGAATGAGTGAAATTATATTGAATATAATACTTTGAGGAAGACTGACTTTTTAAAAGTATTGTACCTTATAATTTATTCTCATTTTCTTTTGTAACTTTCATAATGTTTAGCAATGGTAAACTTATTGAATTTTCTTTTTAACGCTAGTTGCATATACAGTATCTTGTTTTTTTGTGGAAAATAATCATACTTTCTGAAAATAAGGATATATTGTTCTTTTTCCTAGTCAATTCAGATATATGTGTATATAATATGTAGTTAACATACACTGAATATTTAAATTTTAAAATATTATAATACAAGGAATATTGTGATTAATTTTTCTAAAAATACTCCTCACTTCAAACACATTAATCTGTATTGTGACTTTCTGAAGTACTTCTGGAAGTTTTTCAAGAGTGTACTTACAAGGTGTGATTAAAAAATGAAGTGAATATTGTTGCTGAGTGCCATCCAATGGGAAGGAAGATTCATATAAAAATTATGATGTATTCTCATCCACTTTGTTCACTGGTTACAACACCCTGCAACTTCTGGATCTTCCACAAAGTCAAAATAACCATAAGAAGTCAATGTTTTGAATTTATTCAAGAGAACTAAGGAAGCCATGGCACCACAACCAAATACACTCATGAAAGAGGACATTCTCTGTATCATAAAGTAGTCAAAATGAAAAAAAAAGCAAAAATGACAGGATGTGTATTTGAAGCAAGAGGAAGTATTTAGAGGAAGATTAATGACAATTGTCTTTCATCGTAATTTTTTAAAAAAAACATTCACTGGATTTTTCAATTATTCTTTGTACTGTATTGTCACAAAGACCTTTTCATGTCATCCCTTTATAGTTACACTCTCCCTTCAACTGTAACCCCTAGTAAATATTAGTTTCTTTCCCATCTCTATCTGTCAATAATTTTGAAAATCTGTGTGTGACATGCATCTCACATGGTCTACAATCTTTTGAGATGACTCTTTTTTACTTAGCATAGGGTTTTAAGAGTCAATGAAGTTGTTGCATGCATGTATTAACAGTTCTTTTTCATTGCTGGGTAGTATTTTGTTTCATAGATATGTAACAGTAAGATATGTATTAAAGTTTCAATTTCTCTTGTTTTATATAATTATACCTATTTAGATTACTGAATTTAATCCATTTTATACTATGTTATCATAGTTAATATAGTTTTTTATTTTTTTAGCTATTCATTTGTAGACATTTTATTTGAAAAAATTGTTTTTTTAACATGTTTTGACTTTTTATTTACCTCTCTTGCTTTCTACTGGATTAACTTGATTATGTTTCAGCTTTACCTTAGTTTTGTTGAAGCAATCAATTTTATTTGTCCTTTTGATATAGGGGAACAAAATTCCTGACCTACTATATGTCCAGTATGAGTTCGTGTCCTCTAAAATCAAAGAATGAATTTTAGGAACAACGGAGGTTAAGAGCAAAAATATTGGGAGAAAGAAAGCTTCTGTCTGAGAGATAGAACGGACTCATGTGGGTTGCCAGGGATTCTGTCTTTCCTAGGGGCTTTTATAGTGTAAAATAATGAGGTGAAGTGAGATGAGTCTAAGGTGGGAAAAAAATAGGGGAACTCGCAAGGCAGACGGGCATGAGGTGTGACAGAGCTAGGTCAACCAATAAGTTTAATTGTTCAGGTAAAATTGACCAAATCAGGGACAAATGGGAAAGTGAGTCATGTAGCGAGTGAGCATTCTTATGGGTCAGTGGATCAGTAATTTTTCCTGTAGGGGTTTGGGATGGTGACTCCTGGCTTCTCAAGGTGAAACATAGGGAATCCCTAATGTTTATACTTAGGGTGTGGTTGCATTTGTTTTGCCTTCTGTCTTGAGATCTGGCCCACAGCAAGAGCCATGTCTCTTCCAAGGTCACAAGGCATTTTGTCCTATGTACTGGCTTCCTCAAAGGCCTAGACCTGTCTGACTGCCTATACTATTTCTAACTAGCTCAGCTGCCTGTAACACTTTTAGGTAGTTATCTTTTAAAAAACATACACACTTAAATAGAGTTTCCCCAAAAAATCTAAAGTTCTTTAACAAGTCTCTATTTCTCTTAAAAACAGAATGGAACTTAATACATATTAGTTACTATTTATGGCAGAGTGGTGTTCAAATCCTGTCTCTGTCACTTATTCATTGTGTACCTGTTAAGTAAGGAATATGTTTGAATTGCTGTATTTGAAAAGATGATAATGATAGTAATTATGATGGTGATTGTAATGACAATGACATTTAACTTATGTAATTTTTGAGAATAAGAATTAATTATTACATGCAAAACCCTTAATGATATATGTGCTCACAGTAAATACTATAAATATGTATTGATATTATGATTAATGATCAGTCTTCCCTATTGCTATATTATAGTATCTACAATTTTAGTTTTACTTTGCTTAAGAAAAAACCCCCAGCAAGTTTAAACATTGTATTGCTTCTCTTGTGTGAAAAACCCAAAGTATAAATAGGAAGCAGAATGGAGGATGGATATTAGGAAGTAGTAGGAATTGTTCACATGGACAAGGGAACAAGAGATGGGGGTTGAGGGGAAGAAAAGGAAAAGAGATTTAAAGGGAAAAGGAACTGATGCAAAAAATGGAATAAAGCTTTTGTAAATGAGGGGAAGAAGAAGGTTTGGAGGGAGGAGAGGGGAAGAGGACAAAAAAAATTAAGATATGTTATGCATATGTACACATCCTACATAATGAATGTGATCATTGAGTACTGCAAGCATGTGCTAATAAAAGATGCTATCAGTAATATAAAATAAAAAATATTTTATAGTAGCCAACATATTCTATCAATGTTGATACCTATGCCTGTCTCTTCTATTTTATGCATCTCTGATTTTCTTTTATTTTTGGAGTAATAATTAGGCTGGGTATCTAATCAGGGTTGTTAGCTGGGCATGGAGACACATGTATAATCCTAGCAAATGGGATGCTGAGGTAGGAAGATTTTGATTTTCAGGCCAATGTGAACTGCATAGCAAGATCTTATCTCAAAAACAAATAAAGAAAAAGGCTGATGCTTATTTTAACTTAGTCCCTTAAAGATAAAATTTTTTCTATAACCATTGCTGGTGAGACAAATATGGTTGTCTTATCTGTGTTTTCTCTGTAGGTAATCTGCCTCATTCCTCTGATAGTTTTATGAGCTAACCTAAAGATAGACTACATCTAATGGCTTATTTTTTCACTATAATTTATTTTAATGTAAATTTGTTACCATTTACTCTTATAAATACTTGCTCACTTTCCAACTAAGGATCTGCGCCTTTGTTTCAGTTCTGGAAAGTTCTGAACTCTTACATAAACAAAATATAACTTTTTGTGTAATTCTATTCTTTTCATTGCGAACACTCATTAGTCTTACACTGAACTCTTTTGTTTTATTTTGTATGGTTTTAAATGCATTTTCATTTTTAAAGTGTATCTTTCTCTTTGTTGGTTTTCAGTGAGTTTTCCTAATTCACTTAATGTATTTTGAAAATTTCAGCCTGGATTTTATCTTGCCTACTGAATATTTTTAATTCAGAGATCATATTTTAATATAGTGGTATTTTAAAATATTTTCAAAGATCATTTTTAATATAATGGTATTTTAAAATACAGCAATCATGCAGCCTATAATCCCACCTATTCGAGAAGTTAAGGCTGAAGGGTTACAAGTTTGAAGCCAGTCTCTTCCTCTTAGTGAGACCTTACCTAAACATTTTGAAATAGGGTGTTGAGGATGTAGCTGGTTGGTAAAGAACCCTTAAATTTGATTCCTAATGTTATGGGAACAATCTGGGCTATTGCTTTCACTTTTAGATTTTGCTTTGTTGTTATTTTTAATGAGATTTATTCATATTTTTAGCTATTTGTATATTCAAAGTCTACCTATTTTGGTGTATTTATCATATTATTCTGTAAATTAAATTATTTCTGCAATTAATTACTTATCTCAATGGCTGGTTTTGTTGAAAGTCTTGGCATTATATTTCTCTATGACTTGGGGATGTTCTTCAGACTCATTTCTAGTGTTTTTAACTGGCTTTTAGTTTTATTTGTTTGCTTTGTTTTGCATTTCCCCCCTTGTTTTGCCTTCTGTGTTTTTGTGCATGTGTGGGTATTTCCAGTTAATTCTGGCAACATTAAGTTCAGAACCATGTCTTTTAATGGCCTTGTGAGACTCCTACCACTGGTGACACCAGAGTTGTTGCATACACACAGTTACAAAGGCAACAACCAATTTAGAGCTGAAGGGGCCACCCTCCTACCTATCCCAGGCTGCAGCTAGTTATAGCTATAACTCCAGTCAGTCCTAGATCCCTGTCTCCTTCCAAGATCAGGACAATCCATTTAGTCCTTCATTTCATGCAGTATGTCAGGCTCTAGTCACTCAGCTCCTTAGGAAAACATTCAATTCCCTTTACCTTACAGGAGCAGAATGCCAGGTTGCTCAGACTTAAAGCTAAAGTACTTGACTTTCATTTATATTGCTGCCTTGTACTTTTATTCTACTTCTGATCCAGAGAGATACTCATCATGTTTTTGAGCCCAAGTGCATGTATACTTTTAGTTCTGTTTTTATATTTCATCTTTTGTTGATGTGTCCTTGGGGCAAATGAGATAAACTATCTTTCCTGGAATTCTTCACTTAATATCTCTAAGAATCACATTCATATTTCTGCTTAAAATCTTCAGTTTCCAAGGGAGGGGGGACTAAATTAGCTTAGCACTCAAGACCTTTCAGGAACTGAAAGATACGTTCCCTAACTTTCTGGTTTATCTTTTGTCTCATGTTGTCTTCTGTCTTTTCTTCTTACCTCCATCACTACGTATCCAACTATTTCTCACTTTTCCAGTTTATATCAAATGCTACTTCCTTTTAGAAGCTAACCCTGGCCTTCCTACAGAGATACAATGACTCCTGGCTTTGAATTTCAATAATTTGCTTATTTTCATCTGTGTTCCTACTTATTTGCATCTACCCTCTCTCACTCTCTCTTTACTGATCACTACTTATTTTTAAATCAGTATTAATGTGACATTTCCTATTGTCACAACTGCCCAATTGCCTTGATATCTCTTCCTTTTTTACTTTCTTCAGTACTGTGGATTGAACCAGGGCCTTTTCATTGAACTACAACCCCAGCCTTTTAAAATAATTTTTATTTAGAGATAGAGTCTTGCTAAATTGTCCAGTCTGAGTCTGAACTTGGATTCCTCTTGTCTCAGCCTCTCAGAGAGCTGGCATTATAGGTGTGCACCACCGTGTGTGACCAGCTCTCTCTTTTTCTTTTCCTATTTGTCCCCTGCCTCAAATTAAGCCAGATAGTTTGAATTTCTTTATCCAGTCCCGAGTTCCTTTAATTTGATAAATTGACAAGTGTAAAGGACATAAAAATTACCTTCTTGGCTTTAGAACATGCTCATTTTGAAGATGTTCTGGGACCTGTCGCTGCTTATTGCATGATGTTAATTAGTGGTGTACATGTAACCTGAACATTTGTTGAATATGACTGCTTGGGGAAGGGTCCCTGTTAATGTTAGTGTCTTAATATGATAAGAAATGTATTTACTACTCTGTGATTGAGTTATGGTATTTTGAAAAATATGGACAAGAAAAGAAACATAAAATGTCAAGATTCTTTTTGGTTTATTTTTTCGAGTGTGATATTTGGAGGTATTGTGCCCAGGGCCTCACATACTAGACAAGTGCTCTATTACTGAGTTCTAGTTTCTTACTTGTCCTTGATCTCACAATCTTCTTTCCTTGGCATTTTGAGTAGCTGGGATTACAGGTGTTTGCCATTACACTCAGCTAAAATCCTTTTATAGAGGAAGGTATTGGCCTTCATCCCTGCCTTTTTCTTTTTGCAACTCACCAACAAAGTTTGTTCCTAGATTAAATACTCTTCTGTGCTATCAATTGGTAGTAATTTTCTGAGACTTGAGTTTTTTTCAGTATCGTGTTATAAAATGTAGTTTTTATTTTTTTTTCGTTCAATACACAGACCTCTGCTCTGGCTTTGAAAAATATAACAATAACTTCTCAGCTGGTTTAGTGCATTTAAGTATGTGTAATAGCACTAAGAAGAAATAATCTCTCATGACTTAAAATCCAGGCAAATGTGAAAATATCTGTGGGGAGCTAGATGAACCTACAGTAGGTATAAAGAAAGTAGTTTTTAAATTTTATATCTTAAAAAATTGGTTTGCCTAACATTCAATCCAGGATCTAGTAGATCCTCAGCTTCTTCATCATCAAGCTACTATATTTCTCACTTATTACTGCATTCTCCTAGCTGGTCTCCTGGTGTACCATTGCCTCTATCTCATTACAGTTTATGGTTCACACAAAAGTCATATGATTTGAAAAAGAAGAGGAGGTAAGACAATTTAATAATGTCATTCTTCTGCTCAAAATCTCCACTGGTTTCACATTGTAGACTAAAATCCAAAGTTTACACTATGAGTCTCAAAGACCTACACAGTCTGAGGGCAGGAATTTGGATTTGCTATCTGATGTACGTTTTAGGACTGCACTTTGACAAATACTCCTTAAGTGGTTGGCTTCAGATACAACTACTTTTGCCCAGCAAGATTAGACTTGGGCCCACATAAGGATGCACTAGGGTCTAATTACCTTTCTATTGATAGCTGCAGTTACTAAGGTCTAACATGGCACTTTCATTCCTCCTCAAGAGTAAGCTTTTCAAGGTCAAGAATCAGGTCTTGAGTTATTGGCTGATGTTCAAAGGCTTGACTATAAGGGAAGAATGATCTATTATCTATCTATCTATCTATCTATCTATCTATCTATCTATCTATCTATAAAAGGTAGAGTGTTAATAAGTCCCTGCACTCCTTTTCCATCCCTCATGATCTATTTGTCTGCCTAACCCAGGGCAACATTGGTCACATGTCTTGTTAAAAACTCTGATGGGTTTCTAAGGCCAGAAAATTTCAATGGTAAATTCATGGTCGTATACTATTTCCTTTATTGTGTGATTTACTGGTAAGTCTATTTTTATAGTATCTCTCTATAGAGTAGGTAATAGAAAAGAAAATCACTTAGATAAATTCTTTTGTTTTCTGAGAGCTTGATCAGAACATTTAGAAAGATGTGAATGGTAACCAATCATTCTTTCATCTGCTTGCAGCAGTCATAGTCTTTTGAACTTTTTTAGAACTCGATTTGTTTAAGTGGTTTATTCATTTATTCCTGAAGGTTAAAGCAAGGTAACATAAAAAAAGAGGATTGTATTTTGAGAATAGATGTGACAGTGTTTCAGAAGGCAGACTTCTGAAAGACTTATAAAAACATCTTTCAAATTAATACTGTTAAAAAATTCTTTGTTAGAGAAATATTAAAAATAAAATCTTTGGACTTTTTAACTGATTTGACCAAAACGTCAGAAGAGCTGGCACTGCTATTATTAAATAAGGTATTCTAATAAGAAAAGTGAAGACATTAAAAAAACATATTTTTCTTCCCTATGGGATTTTGGTGACTGCAAATCTGTATATTAGCATACATAATAGAATGTATTCTTTCTTTTTTTTTTGAGAACTTGTATTTCTATGTAGTCTCAGGATGACTTTGAACTTGCTGTGTTGCTAGGCTGGCCTTGAACCTGTGATCTTCCTGCCTCAGTCTCCCTGGTGCTGCGATTATAGATGTGTGCCATCATACCTGGCTCTTCCTTTTATTTCTTAAAGGCCAATGTCAAGAATGGTATAAAGCAATGGATATACAGAAGGTTCTTTTAATTTAAAGACTAATTTATCACTATTGACTCATACAGCTGTCATGCTACAAAGGCAATCAGTAGGAGTAGTAAAATCCACGGTGATCCAGAGAATAAAAAATTACTTGTTAAACTTGCTCCCTAAAAGCCTTATTTATACTAATGTTGTTCAGGGGAACAGAGAAGAATTAAATAAGAACTTTCAGGTGTTGTATCATGGGGTTGCTAATTAATTTACACAATAAAGCAACAACATACCTTTTCAGGGGTAATTATGATATTGAATCTCCAATGAAACCTAATAATATTTTAAATCTTTTAAGCTACTACTGAATGTGCCAGTTTTAGAATAATTCCTCTCAGTTACTCACCAAAAAATTCATGCTGTTTGTTGAATTAATTTCATTTGAATTTCTAGTTTTAAAATGAAAATAAATTGAGTGACAATAAAATCTTATCCAGAAAAATAAATCACTGCTTATTTCACATTTATAAGTTAATATTTGGTCATCATAAATCTTTGAGCCACCAGCCTTTCAATTAATAACTTCTCTATTACATTAAATATATAAAATTTAGCTATGAAAAGATCCCAGGAAAAAAAACACAGGGTTTTTCCTTGAGAAAACTGCAAAACCAAAAAATGGCCTTTGTAGTTTTTCTATACATTGATTTCTCTTTGAGTTGGGGATGCTATTTCCCAAGTCTGATCTTTCTTTTTATGCAGTCTTTGGCCATACCAGAAAGACCACTATGATCTTTCACTCTCTTTCCTATTGAATTTTATGAGCTTCCACCCCGTTAGGATAGAATTCCTTGATATCATGGAAGTACATTTGCATAGTTTGACTATGTCTTGTATATTTCTTTCCAAAGTATTCATTCTAAAGTTTTATTGTGTCACATAGTTAGTATTAACTATTATGTTACCATTAAAAAGTGAAGTAGAAAAGTACCAGAATAACAATATGTAGTAAGATAAATATCATTTCAAAACTTTGTGTACATGTGTGTGCAGATGCATATATACACACACATAGTATGTGTCTGCTGGATCACTATGCTTCTCTTTTAGATACTGGGGAGTGAATCCAGGGGAACTTAACCATTGAGCTACATATCCAATCCTTTGAGACAGGATCTTCCTATGATACTCAGGCTGGCCTTGAACTTGTGATGCTCTTACCTCATCCTCCTGAATTCCTAGGATTAAAGGCATGTATCATCACTCCAGCTAAGATCTTTTTATAGAACACTGGCCATTTTCCCCTGCTTCACTATACATTTATTGCATTTTCTCCTATAGTTATGGTCCAAAAGTTTAAAATCATTGATCTAGAGTAGTTTTTCTTAAAACTATGGCTTGGATACAATGGAATGGAATATTATTCAGCCATAAAGAACAAAAGGGTGAAATTGGAGAACATCATGTTAAGTAAAATATGACAGACTTGGGAAGTCAAATATATGTTCTCTCTCATATGAAGAATCTAGAAAATTTAAAAAGAGGTAACATGAAAGGAGATTGGGTAAGGAAAGGAAGGTAATGGGGAGAAAAATGGCCAAAGTATGCTTTATGCCTTTATGAATATACCAAAATGATTCCCACTATTGTATATAACTCATATGCACAAATAAAATACTTCATTGTAGATCCTTTTTACTTGTCTTCATTTTTCTTTTTTCCCTTTCCTTCTCCCTCTCTCTTTCTTTCTCACTCAAGGGTGTATCATGGGAGAAAACAGAAAGTACTGTATGGTTTGGGATGTTTGTTTTAAGCAGATACTGGGGTTCCATCTCAGGCCTTTTCAACATTTCAATTGAGCAGGGATTCAAATGGGCCTCATTTAATCTGAAATACTGTACCAATCTTAAATGCTAATAAAGAAGGCCCATACTCCAGAATAAGTAAATCAAAGTCCCTGGAGAATTGTTTATATGATCTTAATGTACACTCAAGTTTGATAGTCAGGTCAGGGATATAGTTCAGTGGCACAATGCCTGCCTGGCAAGTGCAGTGTCCCAAATTCAATTCCAGGTACAAAAATAAATAAATAAAGAGATTGAGAATTGCTGGTTTCTACAGTGGTCTTTGAAAACAGGTACTGGGTGTGATAAGTCAAGGAGAAGAGAAAAAGTAGAATTTATATGTGCCATTTTTCTCCTTTATATCTGTGAATTCTCAGAATTTAGTGTCTGTCAGAATTACTTTGAGGTTCATTAAAACACAGACAGCAGAACCCCACATACAGGCTTTCTGATTCATTAGTTTAGGATGAAGCCTAGGAATTCATGTATCTAACAAGTTCCCATGTGATCCAGATTGTGCCAGTCTGTGGATCATATTTTGAGAACCACCGATTTATACCAGGGACCAGCTATATCCAAGTGAAAAGGATATTTTAAGAAACACTGCTAAAAACAAACAGGATTTATTCCAAGTATTGAGCCTGGTTCAACATTTGAAAATTAGTGTAATCTAACCCATCAACTAGCTAAAGGAGAAAAGTTATATAATCACATCCACAAATGCATGAAAAAGCATTTGACAACATAGTCATTTGTGATAAAAATTTTAATCAGTCTTTTCAAGGCAGAAGTTTAGGCTGCTAGTTTGAAATCTTTCTTTTTTATTGTGAGTATTTACAGCTCTAAATATCACTCTGAATATCATTTTACTGCATATAAGTTCTGGTTGTTTATTTTGTATGTAAATGCTTTCAATTTTATTCATTTCAATGTATTTGCTAATTTTCATTGTGGTTGTTTTGGTGAACTACTGGCAAGTGCAATGTCCCAAATTCAATTCCAGATACAAAAAGAAATAATAAAGAGATTGAGAATTGCTGGTTTCTACAGTGGTCTTTGGAAATAGGTACTGGGTGTGATAAGTCAAGGAGAAGAGAAAAAAACAGAATTTCATTTTGTTTCTACACAATTGTGAATTTCCCAAACTTTTTTTTCTGTTACTGCTTTCTAATTTCACTTCATTATGGTCAGAGCACATATTTTGTATGATTTCAATAATTTTAAATTTATTAACATTTGTTTCTAGGCCTAACATATGGTCTATCTTGGAGAGTGTTTTCATGAGCACTTAAGAACAATATGTACTCTGCCACTGTTGGTAGCTTGTTCTGAGATATCTTTTGGATCCATATGGCTCATAATGCTGTTAAGCCTTCTATTTCTTGATGGTCTTCTGTCTAGTTTGTTCCATCCATAGCTGAAAGTGAAGCATTAGCGTCTCCAACTATTAAAGTGATTTGTCTATTTTTATTCTCTGTTCAATTATGTCAGCATTTACTTCTTATATTTTGAGGGTTCTATTAAGGACTTACAGGTTTTTAACTGTTATAACTTCTTGGTGGATAGATCCCTTTGCCATTATAATATGTCCCTTTTTATAGTAAAAATTATGTCTTAAAGCCTATCTTTTGTGGTATTAGTATAGCCACTTTAGTTCTCTTTTGTTTGCCAGTGAAATGGAATATGTTCCATTTTTAAATATTAATGAATTTGTGTCTGTAAACCTAAAGTATATCTCTCATATGCAGCATACAGTTGGATTATCTTTTTTTCTAGCTCTAGGAATTAGTCCAAGGACAGCCACACTGAGCTACATCCCCAACTCTTTTTTATTTGTTTTAAGTTTTGAGACAGGGTCTCACTAAATGATTAAGTTTCTCAGGCTGGGGCTGAATTTATGGTCCTCCTGCCTCAGCCTCCCAGAGTGCTGGGATTCTAGGCATGCATATCAGGCTTCTTTAGGTTACCTTTTAAAAATCAGTTCTGCTTACACCTGCCTTTTACTTGGATAATGTAATCTACTTCCTTCTAATGTAATGACTGATAAGATCATGTCTGTTATTTTGCTATTTGTTTTCTATATATCTTAGATGTTTTTGGTCCTTTGTTTCTCCATTGCAGCCTTCTTTTGTGTTAAATAAAAACATATTATATTGCTTTAAATCCTTTGCCATTGATTTTCTTATATATTTTTCAGTAATTTTTAGTGGTTGATCTGAGGGTTTTCAATAACATTATACTTTATAACAACCTAGTTCAGATTAATGTTAACTTAATTTCAGCAGTAAATAAAAATTTTGGTCCTATATGCCATCATTCCCTCACATTTATTTTGTTATTGCCACAAATTACATCATCATCCATTAAATCTTTTTGTATATTTATATCTTTATGCAATTTTACACATATCTAACAACTTAAACTTGTATGTATTGTGAGTTGTTTTTAAAATTACATAGGGGAAATGAGGTTCGATGTATGAAGTAAGATGTATTTATGATATCTTTTAATATGTAGTTACCTTTATCAGTGTACCTTATTTATTTAGGTAAATCTAGGTCTTTTTCATCCTGGAGGACTCCTTTAACAACTTATTTAGTGTAGGTCTGCTTGAGGTAAACTCTCTCAGTTTGTGTTTATTGGGAACATATTAATTACTTCCATATACTTAATGATAGTTTAAACAGAAATAGGAATCTTGCTTTAGAATATCTTGTTAATGGAAATCTTTAAGGTAAATTTGATAACTTCCACTATATCTTTTTGGCCTCTTTGTCAAAAAGCAAATAACTGAATATCTCTGGAGTTGTTTCTGCATTCTCCAGTCTGTACAATTGATCCACATCTCTGTTTTTGTGTTAATACTATGCTATTTTTATCATTGTAGCTTTGTAATATAGCTTCAAATCTGATCCTGTGTTGCTTCCTGATTTGCTCTTGTTACTTAGGATTGCATTTGCTATTTTGGGTGTCTCCTGATTCCATATGAATTTTAGGATGGTTTTCTCTAGTTCTGTTAGTAATTGCAATTGCATTAAATCTATTATATCAGTTTGGCAAAATGTGGCATTTGTACACAATGGAATACTACTCTTCCACAAAGGTGGATAAAATTTTTGGGAAAATAGATGCACCTTGAGAGCATAATATTGAGTGAAATAAGTCAGATAAACAATCTTAAATATCATATGGTTTGTCAAAATATAAATAAAGAGCAAAATAAAAGTTAAATAATAGAAAGTAGGGAGATATATCTCTTACAAATGGGGGAGGGGATCAAGAGTTAGAGGAAAGGCAAAGGGAACAAAGGGGATAATAAAAGAGTTAAGATGTATTATGTGCATGCACTAAATCCACACAAGAAATGGAATCATAATATAGTACAAACTTGCACTAATACAAAATGAAAATTTGAAAAAGTTAAGCTGAAACATGCTAGTTTATTCTTGATTTGAATTTTAGGCTACTTCTAAGTCATACACATTCTTCCTAAAGTAGACAATGAAAACTTACATTCAAATTTATCTGCAAAGGGTTGATGAAATGATTATTTCAAATGAATTAAAATTTGAACCATTTAAACACAAAGTATCTATGAATTTCACACAGAATGTTTATATAATGATATAATCATGAAAAGATCTGAAATGAGATGTGGGTTTGACTTCAAAATCTTTTGTGAATTTTTTGTCAGACAATGCAAATGCATTTGTTCAAATCTGCCTTATTTGGTATTTGATCAGGCTTTGTACTTTTAATTAACAATGAAGGGAGAGTTGTCCTAAAATTGATAAGATTTGTGGTGTGTGGGTGAGAGTCAGACAGCATCCAAATATTCACACGAAAAATAAATGCAAACCATGGAAATATGCCTCCTTTCATTTAGAACTTGGGCATATGTCATAGCTGGAACCTGTGAGAGACACAATGTACAGGATACAATGCATTTGTACTTCTGGTACTTCTGCAACATGATTCTCTCTGCACAAAATGATGACATTAATTCTACTTCCAGTGTCTCAATTTTAGATGAAAATGGAAGTTCTAAGGACAACTCCTAAGTCCTTTATCCTCAGATTTCTGAGCCAGACATTGCCTTCACATTTCAGGTGCAGAATCTAAAATTTTTAATCTAGTTTATTTCATAAATAGGTATTTTGCTTCATAGAAGCAACAGAGGAAGTCTTCTGGGTATAAGTACAAACTGCTACTGTACATGGTCTCTCTGCTTGTAAAGTGAATCATCAAGTCATCATACAGTAAGTTAACATAGTTGTAGTCTTCCATATGCTTCAAATATGACACACAGCATTGTCATGGTTACACATAGAGGAGATCTGCACAATGGAAGCCCATTGCACAGTATTACATGCATAATGTGGGACAGTAGTAGAGATGATTAAGAAGCTGTCCATTTCGAGTATGTGGGAATATGATGACATACCTTGCCATGGAATGGTGCCGGGTCTTTACCTGAGAATATAAGCTCTGATGTGGTCTCATTTCTTACCAGATCAAGGTATAAGTAAGCTTAATTCTGACTATGCAGAGACTCAGAATTATTCATTTATATAAGTACCAAATATTAATTGAGCTCCCACCATAGACCAAGAATGGTTCATGGTGAAACTACTGGGTAATTGGAAAACAGATTTGGCAAAGCATTTCATATCCAGTGAAGATGACATTTTGAAGACCTCTTTACACTGCAAGAAGTAGTCTTATGCAGATGAAACTCATCATTGAAGAATAGCAGAACTCATCAGTTATACATATTAGTATGCTGCTCTCCTGCTAAATCTCCAATGAGGCTTTAAAGAATTAATGGCATGTAGATAAATACAGAAATTCCTTCTGATGAGGACAATAGAATGAATAGAGGCATTGAAGACCAAACAGGAGATGTCTTAAGGAAAATAATTTGGTGATCACATCTAATAAATAAATTGGTTGTTTTCTATAGAAATTTAAATGAAAAACAAAATCCAAGCGTAAGATTACCACATTATAGCAATTGACCTCTTCTCCAGAAATATAGTCTGACAATTTGATCAAATTGACGTTGCATATAAATTCATTTTGAGATTTCTCTAAGTGCTTTAACAAATGTATTATTTGTATGATCACTTTCAGCTACCCCATCAAAGGTAGCATGAATAATGAGACCAAAAATTAAGCTAGTGTTTTGGATACAGTTGGGTTATATCTCATCAGAACTGGTATATTTCTTTAAGTTTTCTTAATTTTTCCTTTCCTTCTTTTATTTTTCCTTTCTCTTTCCAACAATTCAACAGATTATTTTAATAAGTACCTTATTTTGCCAGGTAATATTCTAAATTTGTGCTAGGGCTACAGCAGCAAACACATTTCCTGCCCTTGTGCATCTTACATTGCATTGGGAGGAGCAAAATAGCTTATTAGATGATACACACTGTGGGATAAATTAAGTAGAGAAAGGTTAAAAATGTGTATGTAGAGTGGGAAGGGGAATTGTAATTTAAAGAGGTTGCCTCATTGAGAAGGTAACAAAATCTTAGTGATTTACTTACATATATAAAAAGTGTTCTAGGAAAAGCAAATAGCCAGTAAAAGGCAGTGGGGCGAGATTATGCTTGCCGTGTTTGAGCAACAGCAAACCAGGCATTGTAGTAAGAGAACTGAGAAAATGAGGGAGTTGAAATCAAAGAGCAGCATTGCTTGTGTGTGTGTGTGTGTGTGTGTGTGTGTATGCAGTGTCTGTGTCCACAAAAGGATACAGATGACATAGGGCTGTAGATACCTTTACACTGAGGATAAGAAACTATTGTTCATTTTGCTTTTGCCATGGTTCTACTTGCTAATGCAATTCACACAAAAGAAAAGTTGTAACATAAATAGAGGCACCCCAATCAGTAATAATGTGTAAATAATAGCTTTGATTTGAACTCAATCATCCATCGATATCTGTGACTTGTCTTAATCTTTCTAGGAAGCCTATAAAGTTATTTCAGTCAGTGTCTTGCTTTATTTTTCATTTGTTTTAAAATTATTTTTTGTGATACTAAGGGTTGAATCCAGTGCTGTTGACCATAGCTACATTTTCAATCTTTACTTATTTATAGATTTATTTATTTATTGACAGGATTTTGTGAAGACTTTAAATTTTCCAGGCTGGGTTTAAAATTTTGATGATTCTGCCTCAGATTTCCAAAGTGATAGGTTTATAGTCATGAATCACCACACTCTACTAGTTGTAATTTATTTTTGAAAAATCCACCAACTTTTACTTCCAGTGTAAATTAGAACAATAAAATGTGCAAATGTGTTAAGACCGAAATATTGCATGAGCGGAATGTAGTAAGATTATGGAAACAGAAATATATTATTTTTTATTTTAAAGAGAATAAAACAAAAGAGGACATATCTAAGCAGATCAGAACAATGTAAGCAACACAGCACTTCACAATAAGACAATTGGATATTAACAGTAGCTATCATAATGGCTCTTTCTTTGAAATAGTTGAGCTTAGCTTTACACACAATAATGTCAAACATAACAAAGTAGAACAAAACAGTTCAAGAGAATGAAAGTATTGCAAGGCATTCTGAACCAAATAACCAAAGATGAACAATGGCTACTATATGATTTCATTTTCCATAAAAATTTTGTTTCTACTATCATACATATTAAAATCCAATAAGACACAATGTGATAGAACCAATGGTAATAGAAAAATAAAAGCATGGTAGGACTTCAGAGCAAGATGATATTAAATCAACACTGGCTGCCATATTGTCTTGTCTTCAAAGTAGCTATTCATATGATCACATATATTAAGATTAAAAAAACAGAATAAAACCATTCTAACCAATGAATGAAAACATAAGATGTCAAAGCAGTATAATGGTGAACCATAATTTCCATAAAATCTTCTGTACTCTTACTATTTCTTACACTAGGGAGACTATGTGGTATTTATACATGTGAGTTTGATTTATTTCACTTATGAGTATAGATTCAAGTTGCATCCATTAACTTATAAATATTGCAATGTGATCATTCTTTATAGCTGAGTAGTACTCCATTGTATAAAAGTACCACTATTTTTTTTATCCATTCCTCGGTTGATGGGCACTTAGGTTGTTTCCAAGATCTGGCTATTACAAATTGTGCTGCTATAAACATGGGTGTGCATATATTATTGTGGCAAGATGTTTTCAGATCTTCTGGGAATATGCCTTTTAAGAGTGGAATAGCTGGTCAAATGGGACCTCCAACCCAAGCTTTTTGAGAAATCTCTAGATTGACCTCCACAGTGGTTGCACCGGTCTACACTCCCATCAACAGTGCAGAAGAATTCCTTTTTCCCCACAGCCTCTCCAGCATTTGTTGTTGATAGTTTTGTTGATCCTGGCCATTCTTTCTGGAGGGAAATGGTATCTCAGTGTGGTTTTAATTTGCATTTCTCTAATGGCCAATGATGATGAACATTTTTTCATGTATTTATTTTCCATTCATATTTCTTCATCTGAGAATTGTGTGTTCATCTCAGATGTCCATTTTTGGATTGGGTCTTTGAATGTAGGGGGTCTGATTTTTTTTTAATTCTTTATAAGTTTTAGACAGGAGTCCTTTGCCTGAGGGACAGTTCACTAAGATTTTTTTCTCAGTGAGTTGGTTTTCTTTACACTCTGTTGGAGATTTCTTTGGACATGCAGAAACTCTTTAATAAGATGTGATCCCACTTATTTATTCTGGCAAGTATTTACTGTGCAGTTTGGTTCTTGTTCATGAATTCTCTACCTATCCCTATGTCTTCAAGATTTTTACCTACTTTGTCTTGCAACAGACTTAGTATTTCTGTTTTAATATTTAGATCTTTGATTCATTTGAATTTTAATTTAGTACATGGTGATAGGCATGGTTCTAAATTTTAGTTTTCAGCATATGGATAGCCAATTTTTCCAGCACCATTTATTAAAGAGACTATTGTTCTTCCAGTTAACATGCTTGGCCCCTTTATCAAACATAAGGTGGTGGAGTGTGTTTGTAGTTTTATCTTCTAGTCTATTCCATTGATCTTCAGGTCTGTTTTTATTCCAATACCATGTTGATTTTATTACAGTAGCTTTGTAGTATAACTTCAAGTCAGGGATTGTGATGCATCCTGCCTTGGCTTTGCTGCATAGATTTGCCTTTGTTATTCTAGGTCTCTTCTGGTTCCATATGAATTTTAGGAGCAATTTTTCTAGATCTATGAGATATGTTAGTGGTATTTTCATTGAGATTGCACTGAATGTGTATAACACTTTGGGGAGAATGGCCATTTTTACAAAATTTATTCTTCTTATCCATGAACAAGGGATGTCTTTCCATTTTCTGAGGTCATCTTCAATTTCTTTTTTCAGGGTATTATAAATTTCCCTGCACAACTCTTTAACATCTTTTGTTAAATAAATTCCTAAGTATTTCATTCTTTTGGATGCTAGGGTGAAGGGTGTGGCTTCTCTTATTTCTCTCTCAGTGATTTTGTTTGTAGTGTATAAGAATGCTATGGATTTTTGAGTATTGACTTCTTATCCAGGCACACTGCTGAATTTATTTATTATATCTAGGAGACTTTCAGTGGAGGTTTGGGGTTGTTCTATATAGAGTATCATGTCATCTGCAAATAATGATAATTTAACTTCTTCTTTTCCTATCTTTACTCCTTTTACTTTTCTCTCTTCTCTAATTGCTCTGGCTAGTTTTTCCAGTACTATATATTTTTTTATTTTTTTATTTACAGAGAAAAAAAACAGGAAGAAGGTAGAAATATTACAGGATTTAAAGCAAAGAAGATAAATAGTAAGAAATCACTAGTTGACACATTACATACTGTTCTTTTAGAAATAGTTATTCAAGTTACAGGTTTAAAGCACACAAAAGAAAGAAAAAGGAGAATGAGAAAAAGCCCAACTAAGAAATCAGTAATTTATAAATTAAGTACTGTCATCCTGGATGTAGTTGTTCAAGTTACAAAGTTAAAGGGTACATAGTAAATATTCAAAGAGTCAGACTACAAAAAGTTTTGCTCAAAGATCCAACAAAGATTCAGCAATATGGTCATCTATTTTACACACTCAAACTTAAA
>PVLA01010206.1:0-65934 GCA_004027455.1 Hydrochoerus hydrochaeris | reverse complement strand
CAGAACGGTATGTGAACTTCTTCCCACCTCCCTTTCTTTCGCAGTTGACAAAGGTAGGTAAGGTAGTGCATGGCTGTGGTGATACTGGAAGACAGGCTGGGTCAGTGCTTGTGTTGGATAGAGGTTTCATTCACTTATTGGATATTAATCTGAAAGTGATTCTTTTTGCTTTTGAGATAGGATTTCACTAGATAGTGCAGGTTGGTCTTGAACTTGCTTATGTAGTCCTGGCTGACCTCAAACTCACAGCAACCCTTTGGCTTCAGCCTCCCAAGTGCTGGGATTACAGATGTGTGCCACCACACTGGGCCCTGAAGGTAATTCTGAAACTGATGGTCAGGAACTACCCAGAGTTTGTTGAGGCATACAGTTTATTCTAAAATTTATGTATTCAGTCTGAGAGTCACATACTCTATTTTACATACATTTTGTCTGTAACAGAAAATACAGGTTCAGTCATGTGGATATAGAAGTATTCTAAAGAAACATTTTTGCCATGTAATGTTAAAAATAGGTTATCAGTTTATATATAGGGTGATTCACTTTTTAAAAGAATAGGTAGCTGAGTGTGGTGGCACATGACCTGTAGTCCCAGCACTTGGGAGGCTGAGGGAGAAGGATCCCTGCAAATTTTTTTAGTTGCCCAGACTAAACTCTAACTTCTGATCCTCCTGTCCCAAGACCCTGAGTGCTGGCAAGTATTACCACATTCAGCTCCAAATGCTTCTGGACAGTTGTAAAACTAACTGTTCAATGAGTAAATAGCACTTCCAGTAGTTTTATTTATTAGTTGTATTTTTGCTTTGTTTTGTTTCAAGATAAACAAATTACTAAATACCTAACCCAAGAAAAGTCAGATCAGCATGTTCTTTTACATTTCAGGTCTCTATGGAGTTGGTAAAAACAAATGGACCATTCCCCCAAATGGAAATTCATCTAACTTTGTTTCAATAAATGTGCTGTTTTGAAATGCTATCTAAGGTTGTACATACATACTGACAATCTGATTACTTTTTTCTAAAGTAAGGCAAACACAGAGCTAGCCTCAAAGTGATATACTCATAGGTGTAGTAGGAAGCATTGAATTTACCAGAGGTGCAATGAGAAACTAAAGAAATGATAGGACCCTGTGCATTAGGAAAATTAATCTGGCAGCAGGAGATAAAATGAAATGAGGTAACTAGAAATGGATACAAGGAGGAGATGTCAGTGAGAATCAAAAAAAGATGAAAAGTGAGACTTGTCAGATGTATACTCTTTCAGGGATATTTTTACTCACCAAAAAGTATTTATTGAAGCCAGCAATGATGGTGCATGCCTGTAATCCCAGCACTCTGGGGGCTTAGGTGGCAATGTCTCAAATTCAAGCCCAGTCTGGGCAATTTAGCAACTTGGCAAGACACTGCCTCAAAATTTAAAAAAAAAAATTTTTTTAATTAAACAATAAAGGTTTGTGGGGGGAGGTGGCTCAGTGCAAAGAATGTGGGGTTTGAGTTTCAGTAAAGGAAGAGGTTCGAGCTTCAGTATGTGCCAAGCTATGTGCCAAGCACTTGGGAAACTGTGGTGAACCAACAGTCAGTGAGGGAAGCAGATATTGAACACACACACACACATAAATAAACACTGTGTAAGTGGAACAAAGGAAAAGAACAGAAAGGCAGGGTTTGGGTGGACAGGCAAAGACAGTGAGCATAGTCCAGAGGCCAAAGGGTGTGGCTGGTAGCTGAGGAACAACTGAGGGGTGATGACTATCCTAGACAGAGGGAAGAGCTTCTGCCCAGGCAGAGGAGAATGAGAAGGCTGGCACACTCGACCATCTAAAAGCCCAGGCAGTAACTGACAACAGGGTGGTGCCTGGAAAGGTAAGCACCTTAGAATCAAAGAGCAGTGACAAGCACTGGCAGGTTCAGGGTTCAGAATTGAACCCTTAGGAATGGAGTGAGAATGGCAGCACAGAGACCAGTTGGAGGGCCCCTATCTGCTGCTACTTTAGGGACACAGGGAATACCAGGTTTTACCAGTCATTAGTGCTGCTCACCAGAGATCTGAGTTCACTAGCAGACACAAAAACAGGATTGTCCTTCCGGGCTCTTGAAAGTTAGGTGTGGCCAAAGGTCTTGCTTTAGCCAGGGACATGTGAGTGGAAATGACTCCCACAAGTGAGTCAGCACAAGGACCTGTCACATTTGAGATGGTGACTGTCTCTTCAACACAGGTGGAATGGAACGGGGCCTTTGACCCACCCTTGATGGTGAGGTCCCATGAGGGAGGAATAAACTTCGCTATTTTATGCCACTGAGATCTGGTGTCCTTAGCCAGTAAGAACTGACTCATGACATAACAAACATAGATGCTTGAGTGAGGAAGACAGACAGAGATGAACAAAAGAGACAAAAGAGGGGGCAGAGATTTCAAAGCTGGTGATGATAAAATGCTTTTCCTCATCAAAGAAAACAAGAATGCAAGAGCCTGACATCATGGTAATCTTAACACTTGGGAGGCTGAAGAAGGAGGGTCACTGCAAGCTGGAAGTCAGCCTAGGTTACACAGTAAGTTCAAGTCCAGTCTTAACTAAATAGCAAGACCCTGTCTCCAAGAAAGAAAAGGGGAAAAGCAGAGAAAGAAGAAAGGAAAGGAAGCAAAAGAGACCACTCAGTTGGGACAAAAAGTGACTGTTTTACAGATGCTGAACTTGAGGGACTTGTAAGAAAGCCAAGCATAGGAATCAGGCAGGATAATGGAAAACCAGGACTGAGGTAGAAGAACAAGTCAAAACTGAGATAAAGCTGCAGAAACTGCATGAGGTGCTTGGCCTCCCTGCAAAGCAAAGAGAAGAGATTAAATTCTACAAATCCAATAGAGGACAGCCCTTCAGTAATGACCCTGTGCTCTGACATAGCAGGGGGACAGCATGAAGACACAGGGAGAGATCTCAAGGAGGGAGAAGACAATCCTGCTCCGCAGGGAAACTGAATGGCATTTGGGATGAGGACTGAAAGCCACGCTGCCCTGAGGAGAGGAGGAGGTCAGAGGTTCCAAGGAGTTGTGGGCAGGTGGTCAGGAGGCAGAGGCTGAGCCAACAAGCAGTGTGGATGCAGGGTGAAGGAGCCACGGCCAAGGCCCTGCCACAGGCCCCTGACCTCACAGCAAGCTCCAGCTTCTCTCCTCTCCCCACTTAATAAAATCTGAGCAACTTTGTTTCACAGACATAAAATTGCAGGTATCAGATAATACATACACAACAGGAATAAAATGGACTATTTACGTTAACAACTGGCCTTCCTCTGACAACTATACCAAATGCAGTCTGAAACAACCCATTCATCACATTCTCAAAATCATGTCTCTGGTCAATCTTTTCAACACAGGAAAATAAATACATTGTCAATTACCAAAATCTGGAAAGGACAGAAAGTCGAAAAAATAAGATCTGAGCTTGCCATAACCAAATATCCAGAGAGAAGCACTAATGACACATCACATCTGTTTCAGGTTGGAGGCTACCCATGTACCATGGCGATGCCCAGTGACTGATGTGCAGGGCTTTAGAACAGGGACACTTTTTAACCTTCCTATTACCAAGCCTATAATTCATGTCACACAATGTAACATACCCCAAATCATGCATTTTTTTCAGTCTTTCAGCTTTGAAATGAATACACCTGATCAGATATGTTGGCTATTTTTCTTTCTATACCTCCTAGTCCTTTTAAAAAAAAAAAATGCATGTGATTTTTAAAAATATAGATCACATCATGTTTATAATTTTATAGACTGGCTTTACCTCCCTCAATAGTAACTTTTACTATAACCAGTTACCTTTATCGTTTACCATGAGTCAGACAGTGTTTGGGGAGCTTTGTAAGAATTCGTGCATTTAATCCTCCTAACAATCCTGTGAATACACACTATTGGCATCCTTTCCCCCTAACCCCATCCCAGCTTTGTTTTGTTTTGTTTTGTTTTGAGATAGAGTCTCGTTATGAAGTTCAGGCTGGCCTTGCACTCACTGTGTGGCCCCAGGCTGGCCTCAAACTCATGGCGATCCTCCTGCCTCAACCTCCCAAATGCTGGGATTACATACACATGCCTTCTTTCTCAGACAGGAAAAACTGAGACAAAAATATTAAACACCTTGGCCCAGGTCAAAGGCTAATAACAAAGCAAAAGGATGACAGAACCTACACAGCCTGGTTTAAAACCCCTGACTCTAACTACACACCCCACTGCCTTCCAGTGTTATCATGTAAGGATTTTCTCATTATTCTAACACAAAAATGTAATGGCGTCATAAATGGCCCACAATCCACAATTTATTTAAACCATTATTATAACCTTTGATAGTCTGTGGTTGATCAGCATTTCACATTTTTTTTGTCCTAAACAACCAACACTGTCACTGACTGAAATTTTAACTGTACGTTCTGTGACACACAGCACAGTTCAGAGTTAACACGGGGAGGCAGCAGATGCAGTGTAGTTAGGAGCTCAGGGGATGCAGACGCAGTGCCTGGGCTCAATGTCACCTCCCATAGTGAAGCTCCCACGTGAATCCTAGAACATCCTATCAGCTCAATAAATGTGGTCTCCAGATATATTCAGTCAGGACGACCTTTCCATTCATTAACATAAAACTTCAGTGTGCTAAGTGTCTACTACTAAGCAGTTAACAGGTGTTACCTTCTTTTTTATTAGTACATGTTTGCAGTACATACCGTTTAGTCATCTTGAAGACTGGATTCATTCTGTACATGAACCCACTCCCCAACTGTCTCCTTTTATAATCCACCTTCCCTCTCTCCTCTAATTCCCCTTTTCTCATTTTCATTCTTTTTCATATGATTAGCTTTTATTTACGGTATATAATATTTATATCCCTTGAGGTACTTCCCTTTCCTTTTCCTTCACCCCTCAACCTTGATCTCTTGGACCCTTCAATCTTGAACTCTTAGACCCCTGTTATCTTCTCCAATATTTATTTTTAAAAAGTCTTTTAAAAGCGGTTGGACACGGTGGTGCATACCTGTAATCCCAGCACGCAGGAGATTACGGCAGGAAGATCACCACAAATTGAAGGCCAACCTGAACTCACTTTTTGGAGACATTGCCTCCAAAAAGAAAAACAAACAAACAAAATTCTCTAAGACCATGATGCCTAACACACCCAATTTTCAGATGAGCAAACTGAAGCTTCGATAAAATAAGTTACTCAAAGTCCTCTGCTCATCAGTGGCAAAGCCCAGGCCCAACTGCTTTCTTCCTGTCCTTCGTGTTTTAACACAATACACAGGCTTGGTTCAGAGCCATCTAGCTGCAAGGCATACAAATGAAGGCCCCATTGCAAACATGTTAAAAATCCTTCTACCCATTCATGACTACTGGTTGTTTTTTATGCTATTTCTTTTATTTATTTTATATCTAGCTCTTACATTTAGCTATACTTTGTTTTAGCAGGTCATGTAAGGTATGAAGCCAATGCTTTTTTTTTTTCTTTTTTCCCAGAATCATCTACTAAAAGGCACACCTACCACATCGACTGCTGCTCATGGGGTGCCCTCAATACTTTTTTCCTTCCATTTCATAGGCCTCTCTTCCTATTCCTGGGTTTAATGATACCCAACAGTCACATGACTGACTCCCAGGATTACACTTCAGGGAAGATCTCTCTGAGAAGCGTATGTTCCTGGTCTGGTTTAAACTTCCTTTCTAAAGTAGGAACAAAATCAATTTTATGATGTGTCCTCAGCCAATCTTTGAACCTGGCCCTAAATTTAAAAATGGCATTGCTGAAAGCTTCTCCCTCTTTCTCTTAAAACTTGCTCCTCCTTGTCCAAGATGCTCTGGTCCTTCTTGGCCAACCTAGGCGTTCTAAGCATTTGTCCAATTTCTTACTGTTTTCAAGGAAAAAAAAAAAACCTAAAAGGTCTCCCTTATTTCTGTACCTCTTAAGTCCAGTTTAATTCTTCATAAACCCCTGCCCAAGGACCCAGTTCTCAGCGAATTCACCTTCCTCTGTTGTCTGAAGCACACATTTGATTTTTGCAATGGTGCTCCTTTGTACTGTGACTGCCCTTTTGTGACCTGTCCACCTGTTTAGACCCCAAACAATTCAAAGGCAAGGGCCTGTGACACATTATATTCCCAAGACCCAGTAGAGTCCTAACCCAGTGCAGGCCTCCAGAAACGCAGATAAAGATTTCACAATTCCTTCTCTCCCCATTCAAATTCAGACATTACTAAAGCCCTAGTGCCTCCCAGTACTCAAATAGACTAGAAATCAAAGAAATGGAACCTGTTGTTGATTATCTAGCGGGAGATGGGCCTCCACCCTGCTTCCTGTATTTTGGTACATTTCTGTTTATTAGGACTCCACCAAAGGGTGGAGGAAAACAGTGAGGCGTAGTGCAGGCCAGCTCAGTTGTCGGCATCCTAACATATCTGATTTTAAATTATAGCCAAAATGAGGTTTTACCTTACCTGAGGATTTCACAGAACACCCTTACCCCGGTCTCAAGTTACCTCAGATAACACTGGAATCCTGAGTTGACTGAATGAGGCAGGTGAGAGAGGCTTAGCACAGACCCAGGATATTATCATCCCAGGCCTTCTGTCTGCCCTCCTCCAGTAACACAAAGGAAAAGTCAGTGATGACCCAACTTGGAGTCCTTTCATTTCATATTGCTGGATAGCAAAAGGGAGTAGAATGGTATCCTTGGCAAGGGCTGGACATGGAAGGAGAGGTTGAAGCTGAATATACTGAGATAAGATCAGTAAGGAAGCAGGGTAGCCAGATGACTTGTATATCAATATCCAAGTGTAAGACAGGCCACAAACCCATGCAAAGGAAAGTATCACAATATTTACACAAATTTCCAGAGAACTGATAGTTTTAGGTGTGGGTTGATATATTCTCTTAGTTCTAGGCCATTAATATATCTAAATGGCCTGAGATAAAATTCATTCAAGAACTCCAAAAGCAATCACAACTCAACCCTGCTTACAGGAATTACTTCTAGTTTTTCTATTGGGTTCATTTTGAACATATAGACCTCTAGTTGATTAGCGTAAAACATAAGAGATAATTCTGAAATTGTGAAAATTCTTATTCATTTTTGAAATCCCACAGCTAGTAATATTAGTAGTAAGGCCTTTACTACTCTTATAAAAGTTGTTTAGAAATGAAGTCTGTTGGCAGGGTAAGAGACTCTAAGAAACAATTTATTACAACCCCTTATTTAATAGCGGAAATGCTGAGGTCTAGAGAAGTTAAGAATTTTTTTTCTTTCATTTTTTTGGGGGGGTTGGGTATCAGGAATTAAATTCAAGTCCTCACACTTAGCAGACAGGTGCTGTGCCACTGAGCTACATCTGGCCCTTTTTTGATTTTTTTGAGACAGAATCTCCCTATGTAGTACATGCTGGCACTGAACTCACTATGTGGCCCAGGCTGACTTCAAACTAGCAGCAAATCCTCCTGCTTCTCCATCCCAAATGCTGAGAGTGCTAGGATTACAGACATGAAACACCACACTTAGCTAGTTAAGCAAATTTAAGTGGTCCAATTAAATATAAATATATAGCAGGTACTGTCCCAGAAGTTTACTTATATTACTTCTTTAATTTTCCCAACAACTCTATAAGGTAAATATGATTATTATCTCTACTTTTCAGATGAGAAAACTGAGGCCCAGAAAGATCAAGGTAGCACAGTTGGTAAGGGACAGAGCTGGGATCATAATCTATGCTCTAACTAGTAAATCTCCAGGGAAAAAACCAGATTCTTGACCCCCTTAGCAAGTTCACTCCATTATAAATATTTCTAAGGCTCATGTGTCAACTAACCACATTTTAAAAGTCCTGCAAAATTTTGTTGTATCTTAATTAGAACAAAGATTTTTTTTTTAATCTTGGAAATGTGAGTAAAACATCAATGATTACTTGTATCTAATGGCATTATAGTTACATAGGAAAACAGTCTTGTTTTTAAATAATACATACTACACATCCAGGGATAAAATGTTGTAAGATCTGAAACTTAGTATCACACTATCACACACACACACACACACACACACACTCCAAGAAAGGAAGATAGAACACTCACAGCAAAATTTTGGTAATCATTGAATCTGGATGAAGGAAAAGGCAGGTTCATTATATTATTCTCTCTACTTTTTTGAATGTTTACTTTCAAACTTGTCAAACAAGTAAATACAAAATTATACATAAAAGCTCATAAAGCTCAGTTCATGAGAAATAAAGCTATGGAACAATGAAAATTTTATAAGCACATGTCACTTCTATATTTTAAGTTTTTTTTATTATCCACTGAACCATTTGATTTCATTGTTTCTGATCTCCTAACAGTCCACTCATCAACACTGTGAGAAGAGCCAGTCAAACCCATGTGTTAATTTTTTAAAACCATTTGTAGACCTGCTTTATTAGTCAATTAAAAGTATTACTGAGCACTTATTATGTAAGGGCCATTTGTATTAGCACTGATTCAAGTTATCAAAGAAAGAGCAGAGCAGTATTTCCATCCAAGCATGTATGACAGACCAAGGCTGGGTTGCTGTTTTGCCTGAGATGATGCAGGTTTATCTTCTTAGATCCTCATAATATAGCAACAGAAGAGAATTTATGTGACAGGTGCACCTGCTTGACTTCCTGGCAGACATTGGAGTAGCAAGAGGAAGCAAGCAGTGGCTGAGTATCAGTATCAGAAGCTTGGGGTGGGGGGAGTTCGTGGGTAATTTTTAGAGCCTATAAGTTCTCCCAGATTTCTCCTCTTGCAATGCAGAACCACTAGGATGCATTTCCCACTCAGCCAAGCAGCCCTTTAGCAACCTGAGTGGGCCCACCCACTTCCTACATTCTATAATTGTATCATTACAGGTCTCATCAAACAGAAAAGACACCAGCCCAGTAACTGGTTGTTTGTACTGAACGATGTCCAAGGAAAAGATGTACTGCTAAAGTGTCAGGTGAGACAGTAGAAGCGTGTCACACATGGGAATGAACACTGTTAGGTCACTATCAGTAGAACATCCACCAGCGGAAAAGGCAGACATTCGATTCAAGGGCTGTTGCACACAGTAATTAGTGGGCTGGTACCTGTGTCTGGCTTCAGTGTTCCACGAATGATTTCTTAAACTTGTTCCTTCTCCTCAGTTGGGGTCTGTTAAGACCATGAAAATCATAGTAAAACTGTTTGGACTCTTTTGTATCAAATCCCGGATGAGCACAGCAGGCCTCGGTTAAAAGAACACAGTTACAGGTAAAAACAGAAAAGATACCAGAGATGCTGGGCTCTATCTTCAACATACACCCAAAAGTCAGGAAGATGCAGCAACAAAACCTAGACGCACGCAACAGAAATTTGTTGCGGTCATGGAAGAGATTGCTGGTTCCGGTCTATTTCCAACTGCTGCTCTACTCCTTACTATGAACTGACCAACCTTCATTAAAAAAGAAAAACAAAATCCCTGTTTATTATAGATCAAACCGAAGTTTGAAAAATCTGTAATTCGGAAACCTGGCATTCAAGAAAATTCAAAACTAGGCAAAATGGATAGGGAAATCAGCAGTGATCTCCACAAAAAAAACTCGTGTAATCCTGTGTCTGGCGGAGAAGGGCAGCGATCTGCCACCAAAATGCGTTAGGCAGCTCGAAAGATCCTATCCACACGACCAACGGCCAGAGAATTGCTTTCAAGGCCCTCTTCTTGCGCAGCTGGAACAAACAGCACAAGTTACCCACCCATAAACAAGCCCCTTTCAAGAAAACAAATGCTGACGACAATACGGGGAGCTGCTAAAAGTTTCCAGCTGCCCCACACGCTCCCTCCCGCTCAAACATCTCTGGACTCCAGCACCAACCCAGCGATGCAATACCAGTATTCCGTGTTTCCAAAAATAGCAGCAGAACCAACCCTGGTTGTAGAAAAGTTGATTTAAAACTTCATCTTCCTCACATCCAGAGGCCTATTCTCTAAGGACCTTCTGCCAAGACCAGATTCATCTTGGACTGCTTGCTTTCTCTGCTTGCCTCAAACCCCTGAACTTCACAATAATTTGCACTGAAGCTGGAATGGCCAAGGCTTCCTAAACCTAATCCTGTAACCCTTGCTCAGAGGTAGCCAAACCTCAGGATGCATGCAGGCTTGTAGCACTGGCGCAGAAGATGCTGAACCCCTCCCTCCTGGACTTCGGCCCATGCAAAGCGTCCCTCTCACTGGCACCTGTCCAAGCCACAGGTGTCGACCCCTGCGGAACGCGCCAAAAGCGGATCGCTAGGGAAAGGGGCCAGGGTGAAATTTTCCAGCCCGCAGCAGGCAGGTAAAGTGGGGGCGGGGAGACTGAAGGAGACGTAGCCTGGCTCGGAGGAAATTTCCCAGGAAGGCGGCGCAGCCAGGGGGAAAGAACGCGGACTCAGGAGGATCTGGAAGTCGCTGCCCCTCCAAGACTTTCCCTCGTCTTCCAGGCAGCCACCTCCGACCTGCTCCTCTGCACAACTTCGAACTCCCGCTGACCCAGCCCGGTCCGGGCCCGCTGGGCTACCTAAGCCCACCTCCGTCCCTCCATCTCTCCCTCAACGGGTCCCGCACTTACCAGCAACACCGAGCCGCGCACCACCTCCGACACGCTCTGCCGCAGCTCCGCCGCCGTGCCCGGCTTACTCAGCGCCCGGGTGAACTTCCGAGTCTCCGCCGAGGCGGGGGGTAGCGGCGGCTGCGACATCCTCCTCTTCCCACCGCCGCCGCCGCCGCCGCCGCCACCGCCGCCGTCGCCCGTGCCCGCTTCGCGGTGCGGTCCGGCCCGGCCCTCAGGTGCGCCCTGCGCGCCCGGCCCACCAGCCCAGGACTCCCGGCGCCGCGGCCGCCCGCTCCCCGCGCCGTGCGTCCGGCCCCCGCCTCCGCCACCGCCGGGCCGGGCCGCGCCCTCCGCCGCGTCACGCCCGGAGGCGCCCCCCGTGGCCCCCGGCACACAGAGCGGCGCGCCGGCCGGCTCGGGACGATCGAGCGAGCGACTGCTCTCCCATGCCCCCGGCCGCCTCGGCCGCGCGCCCGGCCGCCTCTCGCGGGGCGGGGTGTCCGGCGCGGCGCGGGGCGGGGCAGCGCGGGCGGAGGCGGGGCGGCGCGGAAGGGCCGGGCCGGCCGGGTCTAGTCGGACGGCGGACGCTACGGGGAAGATACGAGCGGCGCGGCGCTTGAGGCCGCGGTTCCTGTCTGAGATCCTGCCGCGCTTGGGGACCACAAGGTCCTGGCAGAGTCGGGGCTTGCGGGCACCACGCACCCCACCCCGGTGCGGAGTCTCAGGAAAGTGACCCGGGGAAGCACGGGATACTGAGTCAGCCTGCCACTCTGGGGACACCAGGGGAGACGGGGACCGCTGAGGACTGCGAGACCCCGCAGTCCGCTGCGTCAGCTAGGACGCGGGCAAAACTTCGGGGCTTCACTCATCGCCTGTGCAGCCTCAGCACCACAGCCTGCAGGGCGCTTAAGTGACACGGCGGCTGCACACGGGGATCGCTGTAGTCCGACTGTCTCCCTCAGCGGCTCGACCGCCAGGCGCGGAAACGGGGACTCCTGGATGCGTCGGACGGGCGCCCACTGTGACCCCAAGAGGAACTTTTTCCTCCCGAGGCCTTTCTCACTTTCCGTTCGTGCGGGGCCGCCACGGCTCCCGCTCCCTAATGCCCTTTCCTGAGGAAACCCTGCGCAGCCAGACCCTGACTGGGCTTGGAGCGGGCGCGCATGCAAGAATACTTGTGCTCAGGCCGCGGCGCATGCTCTGTGGTTTCGGTTTGGGCGGGTTCCCGGGGCTAAGAGCCTGATTTAAGTGAGCCTCCTCTGATTGGTCGGGCCGCTCAAGGCCCGCCCATTGCATCCTGATGGACAGTGTCTTACCTGCCCGGTCAGCTTCCGCAGCGCCCCTTGGCCTTGAAAACCGAATCTTAAGCAATTCAAGGCAGCACCTCTGGCCCAGATACCCTAAGGCTCTGTATCTAGCTTTACCACAGAGGCAAAGACTGCCCCATTTGGCCTCGCCAGACCAGAAAGCTGAACACTGGCCCTAAAGCTTAATCGTAAAGCGCGCGGGGGGGGGGGGGGGGCGCCACGACAAGGGACTATCTCGTTGCACAAAGTAAAACAGCACTGATCTGGGCTTAATGGGCAGGTTTGTCTCATAATAAGACTGGAGGTCAGGCATGCAGTCGGCCCTCAATACATGTTTGCTGCACCCGTTTCCTAGTGGGTTGAGACTGACCACAGGATGTGGTACTGAGTGAGCCTGACAGGTTGGATGATAGACAAAACAAAGAATGTGTGATAAAAACAATTACACACCAGCCCATTTCCTCTGTGAAATAAAAGACTGGCCTAGACATTCCCCAGCCCTCTTCTTATCTAAGAGTAGAGAGAGCTGTGGCAGATACAGCAGGTGACAGACCAGGCCTTACCCTGCCTGTTGCTGGAAATTCGAGCTGTTGTGTGTGAACATACCTGACTTCCATTGACACCTCTAAGCTTCACTAGAGGATGTCAACCTGGTCTTATCTGACCAGTTAGATATGAGTCTGAACCATGAATTAAAGTTTCACTTCCAACTTCTGACTCCCTCAGAAGTCCTAGAACAGCACAAATTTTTCCCCTGCTCTGCTCCACGATATCCACTTTTGTAGGAGAAAAACATTAATATTTTAACTGAAAACAACAGCAACTCTAGTCCAGCTCATGGTATTCCAGAGGGAGTCAGTCCACAGCTGTAAGTGGTGAATTCTTTTTTTGGTTTGTTGTATTTCCATGTAGCTTTGAACTTGCTAAACATCACGGACAAAGAAAAGTGACAGTAAAGAAAGCATCCAAGATTGTGGGGTTTTGTTTTCTTTGTCCTTTCCTTTTTTGTTTGCTTGGGAGTTTTGTTTCTTTCATCCATATCCCTAGCACTTCCAAATTCTGTGACTGCCTGCTGATTCATCATATTTAGGAATTGGCAGGTTTTCATTTAGGAAGCAGATGATGTCTAATGTGCTAAGAGACATCAATGTCTAACTAAATACAAGTTCTGACAGAAAAGAAGATATGAGAATGTAACCTGAGCCCAGGAAGACAGACTGTGTGTTGTCTGTGTGAAGACAGCATTGTGTGTTGAGTCTTTTCTTCTTGGTGAAGCAACGTAGTATATTGGTAACAAATCAGTCATTCCTCACGGGTCACTTTGAGCAGAAACTCCCTTTCACAGTTATGGGTTGAATAATGTGTGTCCCTCCACCCCCAGATGTATGTATTATTGTATTCCTGGCCTTAGTACCTGGAAATGTGGCCTTGTTGGAAATAAGTCTTGAGTTAAATGGAAATAAGTCTTGAGTAAATGGAAAATAAGCAATTGAGTTAAATGAAGTCATACTGAATTAGGTGGGCCCTAGCCCAATATGAGTGACGTCCTTGGAAGGAAAAAAAAAAAAAAAAAAAAAACACAGATACCAACACACTGGCAGAGTAGTTTGTAACAACAAATTCCAAAGTTGGACTAATGCATATACAAGCCAGGGAATGCCAAGGAGTGCCAGGAACCACACAAGATACTAGAAAAAACAAGACGGGATTGTCTTCTAGAGCCCTCAGGAGGAGCATGGCCCTGGTGCATCTTGATTTCACACTTCTGGCCTCCAAACTGTGACAGAATAAATTCTGTTGTCTAAGCCATTCAGTTCAGGGTACCTCATTACAGCAGTCATGGGAAACCAATATTCTTACCATATGCTGTTTTCTTAAATCCCCACCAGAATGGACCCAGAAATATGTGAGTTCTACTGGCATTGACCCTTTCCTGGAGACAGAGGTCACACTAGAAGAGGAGGTGCAACAGCTCAAAAGTCCTGCCTGGGGTGAGGCTGAACTCTAGGTGAGCCAGATGAAGATACCTGTCTAGTTTGTCTAGACAGAAGATACCTGTGTAGTTTGGTTGAGGGAGGAATCTAGTTTTTGTCTTTCCAAAACTACAGGAAGAAAGCCTTTCTTTCTGTTGAGATTGATACCAGTATAACTAGTGGAAACAGAATGTAATTGCAGCCAGGTTTGAAAATGTGCTTATAAATGACTATACTGTACCCAAATACTTATAATTCAAGCATTACCCATGTTTTAGTCATGTTCCCTATGCCATTTCCTTTTAAAGTTTGTTTTACAATTTGCATGTGTAAGAACAATGACACATAATTAACAATTAAAACTTTGTTTTACAATTTGCATATATAACAATGACATAATTAACAATCTTTTTCAGATATATGTTGAAAGAACATATCTGTTTCTAGCAAAAGCAAAGTATCAGGAGTAGGTGCTTCTGGAGATTGTGGCAGCTAGGAGACTTACTATTTTGCCCTTGCATCTGCCCAAACTTGCACCCTAAACTTCACCTCAACATCTGCTTCTAAGTATTCAATCTGCAACAATCAAGAATGTAGCACAGAGTATTAAATAGAAGAGATAGGAAAAGATTAAAAGAAGTGAAGCAAGAGAAATAAAGATATCACATGAAACTGCAAGAGGAAATAAAAAGAAATCCACAGCTTGATAGATCAAAGTGAAACTGTAAAACAATACAAAGAAAATCAACTGGAATGAAGACAGACTACTCACAAAGATAAATGACACTTGACAATAACAATGAGAGCTAGAAAACAATGAAATCATGTCAGTGTGCTAACAGAAAATACCTTCCAATTGATAACTTTATGCTGAATGAAACTATTTATCAAGAATGAAGACAAAATGCAAACAACTGAAATATCAAGAAGAAAAAATCTGAATAGGCCTATAACAAGTAATGATTCAACTTGTATTATAAAACATCCCACAAATGACATAGTTCTTTATATTAAAAAACCTAGGGAATACACATACACACAAAGTCATATACACACACACAATTAATGCTAATAAACTATTTCAGCAATGTTGTTGGCCATAAGATTAATAAATATATCATTTTTATATTTATACACTAGCAAAGGACAGTCCAAAAAATGAAATTATGTAAACAGTCCTATTTATAATAGCATCAACAAGAATCAAGTACTTAGGTCTAAATTTAACAAAATAAATTCAAAACTTGTACACTGGAACATAGAAAACATTTGAAAGAAATTGAGTAGGAGGCCAGGGATTTAGCTCAGTGGCATAAGTGCCTTCATGGCAAGCGCAAGTTTGATCTTCAGTACCAAAAAAAAAAAAAAAGAAAGAAAGAAATTGAGTAGGACTAAATAATGGTAAGACATATACCCATCCTGGACTTAATATTATTGAAATGAAAATTATGCCCATATTGATATACAGATTCAACATAATCTCATCAAAATACCAGTTGGACTTTTTGCAGCTGAAAAACTGATCCTAAAATTCATAAGGAAATATAAGAAATTCAGAATACAGATTCAACATAATCTCATCAAAATACCAGTTGGACTTTTTGCAGCTGAAAAACTGATCCTAAAATTCATAAGGAAATATAACAAATTCAGAATAGCCAACATAGACCCAAAAATAAAAATGAAGTTGAATTATTTACATATCTCTATTTCAAAATTTACTACAAAGCTATAGGAAACTAAAATATATAATACTGGCATAAGAATAGAAATGTAGATCAATGGAATAACATTCAAAACCTAAAATAAGTACTATGGGCAAAATTGTCAAAATCTTTCTGTGTTAGTTACTTTTCTCACTGCTGAAACAAAATGCCCAACACCTGTAAGTTAAGGGAGAAAAAGTTTATTTAGATCAGTTTGTAGAGGTTTCAGTCCATAATCAACTGGCTCCAAGGCAGAGGGGCACAACAGACAAGCATTTTAGAGGAGAAACAGTTCATGAAGGGCAGAAGATAGCAAAGCAACAAGGGCCCAGATAAGCCCCTTTCTGTCCCTTATATTGTATCCAGGCTAGCAGGACTAGTGCAGTGCCACACCAATCATTGAACTGATTTAATAATCACTCAACTTTAATTCTATCATTGCACCATGAATCAATGACACATTCTAGATGCAGACAACTCTGAAAAAGGCCACTTATGACTGCATAAGGCTTCAGGGGGACATCCAAACACAAGCCATAACATTCCACCCTTAACTCCTCAAAAAGTTACACACACTCCTTTTGCAAAAGGCATCTAGACCATCCCTAAGAGTTGCCAAAATCCTAGTTTCAGCATTGAAAAGTCCAGATCCAATGACACCTCTGAGATTTAAGGCAAACTGTTAGCTGTTAGCTGCTGATACAAAATAGACATTACCATTCTAAAAGGTACAAATAGAGGAATACAAAGGAATGGGACCAAAGCAAGTCCAAAATTCAATGGTTCCATAGTTCCTTGTGAAGCATCTGAGGCAATCTATGGCAAGATGTGAACTCCAAAGGACTTGGGGGCTCTGTCCCTATAGTTGTAGTTCCCACAGTTTTTGTCTTGGACTGGCTCTGCTCCCTCCTTGCAGTTTTTCTCAATCATGTTCCTGTGTTCTCCAAACTTCTGGAGTCTCCACTGTACCCTTGGCATCACACTCACAGCTTCATGAACTGCCCTTTCAACGGCACACTGCCTGGCCTTCCAGACCTTTTTCTAAAATTTAAGTGAAAACTTCCCTGATCCCACAACTCTTGCACTCTGCATGCACCTAAATCCAGCACTTTGTAGGTGGTGCCAAGGTTTTCCACCAGTTGAAGTAACCAGGCTTTCTTCTCCTTTGGCTGTAGGAGTTGATAACCTATGAACCAAATCCAAAGAAATAGCTTCCCTAGGTTACCACTATTCTGGAACATGGTACTCTAAGCCTGTCTTTTCAAAGCAAAGTCTTTTACCTTTGCAACTCTGATGCTGTAAAGACTAGAGTCCCGTCAGTTCTTGTGATGTCCTCAGACCATCTTTTCTATTATCTTCTGAATACTTTGATTTCTCTTGCTAGTCTTTTCAGCACCCAATTTCTCCTCTATTCCATCATTGTAGGCTACAACTTTACCGGAGCTTTCCTTCTGGCCAGTCTTACAACATTTTGGATCATTCCATTGGGCTCTTTGTCCTTAATTATCAACATAAATCTGGCTAAAATCCCCTAACAGTAGCCATGCCACCACCTCAATAATAGATTGCCTTGAAATTTCTTCTGCAAAACTAATTAGTCCACCAGCCTTAAAATTAGTCTCAAGCAAAGTCTCTAGACACAAGCAAAATGCAGACAAACTTTCTATAAGGTATAACACAGTGTCTGGAATCCAACAGCCAATGCAGTTCTTCCCAGCAGAACCTCCCAGAGCTTGGTCTTTACCGGCATGAATTCTATCAGCTTTCTGGTTATCTGAGAATCTTCCAAGTACAGCCTAAGACATTCCAGTTCTACATTTTTCAGCAGGCATCTTTCAACCTTTACAAACTCTCCCCACAAACCATTACCAAAAGCTCCTAAATTACATGGTCAAGTATAGTCACAGCAACTCTACTTTGTTTGGTAACAAATTCTGTCTTAGTTACATTTCTCTTGCTGAGATAAATTATCCAACACCCAAAGTTAAAGAGGGAAAGGTTTATTTAGCTCATAGTCTATAGAGGTTTCAGTTTATAATTGACTGGCTCCAAGACAGAGTGGCATGGCAGATAGGCACTGCAAAGGAGAAACAGTTTATGGCAGTTAGAAGATGCAAAGCAACAAGGCCAGACAAGCCTTTTTCTGCCCCTTATACTGTATCAGGTTAGTGCAACTCGTGCAGTGTCAAACCAGTCACCGGAATGATTTAGTAACCACCCAACCTAGCATTGAACCATGAATCAATCACACATTCTAGATTTAGAAACCGCTGAAAAAGTCCATCTATGACTGCATGAGGCTTTGGGGGGACATCTAGACACAAGCCATGACACTTTCAATAAACAAAAATATTCTTTTCAATAAATGGTGCTGAGTCAACTTTATATCCATGTGTAAAAGAATAAAGTCAGACTTGTCTGTATCACCACCATATTTTAAAAGATTTAAAAAATAAATATAAGAGCTAAAACTAAAAAAAAGAAAAAGAAAACAGAGGCATATACTTTTATGAATTTGGATTAGACAATGGCTTCTGAGATACAAAACTAAAAGCATAAGAAGTCAAGGAAGATAAGATAAATTGGACATCAAAACTAAAAACTTTTGTGTTTCAGAAGATACTGTCAAGAAAGTGAAAAGATACCCCTCACAGAATGGGAAAAATATTTGTAAATTATATATATATATATATATATATATATATATATATATTCAGGGTCTAGTATCTAAACTATATAAATAACTCTAGTAGTGCAACAATAAAAAGACAAATAACTCAATTTAAAAAAGACAAATGATAGAGTATCCATTTCTCCAAAGATATATAACTGGCCAATAAGCACATGAAAAGGTGCTTGAGATCACTAGTCATTAGGAAATGCAAATACAAATCAAAGCCACAATAAGATACCCTTTCACATGTTTTAGGATGACCAAACTAAAAAAGGCAGGTAATGACAATGACAGGACATGGAGAAATTCGTACTCTCATACATTATAGGTAGCATTGTAAATTATAGCAGCCACTTTGGAAAAGAGTTTGACAGTTTCCTCAAAAATCTACACTTGGTTGTGGGGCTTATACCTATAATCCCAACTACTCAGGAAGCTGAGGCAGGAGATCACAGTTTGAAGTCAGCCTGAGAAGCTTAGGGACACCCTTCCTCAAAACAAAATTAAGAAGGCTGAGGATGTGGCTGAGAAGTTGCCTTGCATGAGCACTTGCCCGGCATGCATGAAGCCCTGTGTTCAATCCCTCAGGACTGCAAATAAATAAGTTACCATATGATTAATTCCACTCCTTGGGATTTATATAAGGGAACTGAAAGCACATATTCACATGAAAAGATGTACAAAAATGTTTACAGCTGCATTATTCATAATAGCCAAAAGGAGATATAAACCAAATATCCATCAGTTGATAAATACAGAAACAAAATGTGGTATAGCCATATAATAAAATATTATTCAGCTATAAAAAAGGGACATCTACTAAAACCTAACCCAGAGCAAGTCTGTAACTTTCTTCAATTCTCTGTAGGTTGAGAAGTGAGGAAGACACAGAAGAAAACTTTGATGCTGGCAGAAAATGGTTGATTACAAGAAAATGGTGGAGTGGTAAGCAATAACTCAGCCTCTCTGGGAGTTGGAATCCAGACACTGGAAAGTAAGAACTTGGGGAAGAAAAAAAGAGAGAAGTAGATCCTCAGGAATAAGGAAAGATCTGACAGGAAAATTAAAGCCTACAGAAAAATTGAAAAGACAGAACACAACACGAAGGAAGGAGCAGGCTGCACTTCCTTCCTGGCTCCAGCCTCCTGGTCATGGGAAAGGGAACTCCAGAGGGCTTCAGAGAAAACGTGGTGTAACAGACCTGCAAGCGCTGTGAGTTGCAAGAAGAACACGAAATTATGCTCCCACATGAGTCCTTTGACAGGCAACAGCTGGTGAGTGACTCCAGTCTGAGAGCCCACCATATTCCTTGGTCAGCGGCCATTCCGGGGAAGGGTGGATTGTTTGAACCCCGGACTCAGAGCAGCTGCAGGATGGTTTCACCTCAGGGCTCCCAGTGTGATGTTCCTTCCCACCTTGGCTGGTTGAGAGAGAGCCACAGGAGGAAGCCTTGGTCAGGCAGCACTGGTGAGGTCAGAAAGAGACCACCCCTGAGGCGTTCAGACTAAAAGACACAAGCCCCACCCAGTTAGCCAGAGAACAGGCTCAGCTGGAGTTTTTCTGGATTTGTGAATTGCAGCATTGGCGACCTCACCCTAACCCTACTGCTGCTGGTGCCTGCATCTAGCACAGACTGGAGGTCTGACTGCCTCTTTACCTACCGATGTGAGCAGGGACATGTCTTGACTTGGACACTCCCCCAAAATTGTAGATCCTAGAAGAAAACCACACATTGAAAATCACAGCGAAATTTTTTCATGTGAGTGTGTTTGTTTTGTTTTGTTTTTTCTTTCTTTCTTCTTCATCACTTTATTGGAGTTTGGGGAATTTTTCTTTGTCTTTGTTTCTTATTGTTTTGTTTGTTTGTTTGTTTGTTTGTTTTGAAACAGGGTTTCATTATGCAGTTCAGGCTGGCCTTGAACTCACTTTGTAGCCCAGGCTGGTCTTGAACTCACAAGAATCCTCCTACCTCAACCTCCCAAGTACTGGGATTATAGCTGCATACCACAATGCCCAGCTCCTCTCTCTCTCTCTCTCTCTCTCTCTCTCTCTCTCTCATTTCATTTTAATTTTTCTTCCTTTAATTTTTCTCTTATTTTTATTTCCTGTATGACTTTTTCTCCCTTTTCCCTTTTATATTTGTCGGTTATTTTCTTTTACCTTTACCTAATTCTGTAAACATCTTCCTACTCCCCATTAGGATCCTTTGTACCTTTTTCTCCTCCTCTTATCATAGTTTAAGGTTTCAAATTTTTCTTCTTGCATTCACCCAAACTCTGTATCTTCAATAGTGTGATCAAAGCTGTATTAATCTTTATCTAGTTAATGCTATATAATTATGGTTGAATTCTTTTCTATCATTAATAGAGAGATAGTTGTCTTATTTAGTACATATTAGCTGTAAGTATAAATAGCTGGGTTGTCTTCATGTTTACACGATAATTGTGGATTTCGTCTTTGAAGTTAAAGGTGCTACATAATTGGTTCTTTATTTTTTATTTATTTTTTTTAATTTTTTTTTTTTTTTTTTGAGACAGGGCCTTGCTATGCAGTTCAGACTGCCCCTGAGCTCAGTTTATGGCACAGGCTGGGCTTGTACTTTTGATTATCCTCTTATCAACCTCCTGAGTGATGGGATTACAGGTATGTGCCACCATGCCAGGCCATAATTGATTCTTATGGCATGTTAATGTCCAATTTGTTTTGGATAATATTACTGTACCTAATTTGCTTGATATTACAAGGGTCAGATAATTGTTGCTATTTCTCTATAAACCAACATTCATATTACCTTGGTGGTAATAACAACACTAGCATGTATTCCCAGAGAACTCAATGTTGCATTAATTACACTGCATTCTCCCCTTCCAAATTAGCCATGCTGGTCAGATCTACTGGTCTGAAACAAAGGATGAGAGTTAGCTATGCCTAAGGCACATCACTGAAAAGCAATTAACTAAAGAGATCTCTAAAGTAGCAACAAAGTCTTTACGTTCCAAGCATCCACAAACCTCTGCACAAACCAAAATAAAACAGGCAAACAACATAACAGAAACACAAGAAGTCAACAAAATGCCTCCTAAAACTCTGTCAAAGCCAATCTAGGGTGCATCAAGGGGGAGAATAATGCAAGCTACATAGCAAAATTTTTCAAAAGGATAACAGGAGGTTAGAAAACAGATCAAGAGGTACTCGGTAAGATCACAGAAGATATAGCTAACAGACAGTGGAAATAATAACCAAAATAATCTAGGAGTTTTCAGAAGCTAGATGAGCTAAATAAAATGATACAAAATACCAATGACCAGTTTAACAAAGGATTAAAAGTCCATGAAAAAGTTTCAATTAGAAACCCAGGAGATTAAAAAGTAGAAATGACCAATGTGAGGACAAAATTTCAGAACTAGAAGACAGTGATGACTTCAAAGACCAACTACTCAAAGATGCCTTAACACCAACAAGAGTAGATGAAAAATCAATCCAGCAACTGCTAGATGACACAAAGAATACTAATCTAAAAATAACTGGACTAAGAATAAAAAAATCAAAGACAAAACACATGGCATTAAAAACCTGTTTGCAGAAATAATGGCACATAACTACCCAAATATAGGGAAAGGAATAAATACAGAGATAAATGAAACTTATACAACCTCAAATAGCCATGACCAAAAGAAAATCTCTCTGCACACCATTCTACTCAATCACAGGGACAAAATCTTAAAAGCTGTTAGAGAAAGGCAACAAGTCACATTTAAAGGTAACCCATTAGAACTACAGAAGACTTCTCAACACAAACCTTAAACACCAGGAGGACATGAAGTGAAGTGGTTCAAGTCCTAAAAGTTAACAACTTCTGACCCTGATTTATGTATCCTGCAAGACCTTCCTTCAAAATTTACAAAGACATAAGTTATTTCCATGACAGGGAGAACTTTAAGAAATTCATGACCTGTAATCCAACATTACAAAAAATTCTGAAGAATATCCTAGAAAGAGAGGATGAAACTGACAATGCCAATAAGTCAAGAAGAATGGAATACACCTGGCAGGATGAGCAGCTAAGCAAAAGGAAAAAAAAGAAAAAAAATCATCAACAGGAAAAATAATGCAATGACAAAAGTAAGTCAATATCTCGGTAATTACTCCAATGTGAATGATCTCAATTTCCTAATCAAAAGACACAGATTGGAAGAATATATCAAGAAGTAAAACTCAATGATATGCATTATACAAGAAACATTTAATTAAGAAGTTCATAGATTAAACAACCAAAGGAAAAATAAATAATCAAAGGATAGAAAACAGCATTTCATGCAACAGGAAACCAGAAGACAGTAGAAGTAGCTATCTTAATTTCAGACAAGCAAATTTTAAGCCAAAACTTATCAGAAGAGACCAAGAATACCACTACATATTAGCTAAGGGTACAATTCAATAGGAAGAGATAACAATTATAAACACATACACATCAAATATCAGCATGTACAATCTCATCAAACACTAATGAACATGAAAAATCAGATAAACACCAATAAAATTGTAATGGGCAACCTCAATACCCCACTGTCACAAATGGACAGATCAAATAGACCAAAAAAATCAACAAATAAATATCAGAGTTGAACCAAACCTTCAAACAAATGGACTGAATAGATATTTACAGTGTTCTACCCAACAACAGAATATATATTATTCTCAGCAGCACATAGCACTTTCTCCAAAATAGACCATATGCTAAAGCATAAAGCATGCTTAAGTAAATGCAAAAGAATTGGAATTATCCTGTGGGAGACCAGATAGGAAGACTAAAGCCTAACTGATCTTTCTGTGAGCACTAGACAGAAAGGTGGTGTGAGTGTGTGCTGACACTCTTCTGAGAAAATTAATACAGCTGAGTTCTTGTTATTTACTTGGATATGTACTATGGATGGTAGAAGACAGATGAATCCTGTATTATGTTTATTGCTTGTGCTCATGTCTGAGTGAATAAAGCCAAGGTACACCAGTCACTTGGAGCTCTTTAAGGAAGACAAGAGCCCCTGGCCCTCCACATTTTAACCTATTCAGTGTCTCTTTGTGTTTCATCTTCATTGACCCTTGGTTAGGTAAAAACTCATAGGCTGGCTTCCTACACTGTCTCATTCATGTTATCAGATCATAGTGCAGCAAAACTAGAGATCAATGGCAAAAGAAACTATGCAAATGCATGGAAATTAAATAATATCTTTGTTATGGCTTGTATCTAGAAGTCCCCCCAAAGCCTCATAGAAGGTCACAGGTGGGAAGTTTTGAAGGTAGCTAGATTAAAGTGTGAATGTAGATTAAGGATATGATTCTGGGATTGAGAGCGTGGATAATAAAAGCCCCACCCTGGGTGTGACTGGGACAAATCCATAGATTTGTAGTCTGTATGGAATATAAAGGCACAGAAAGAAGGCAGGCTGCTGCTGTTTGCTGCTTCCTGCCTGTTTGCCATGGACTGTTTCTGCTCTGGGATGCCCCTCTGCCATACTACTTTGCTTTGGAACCAGCTGACTATAGACTAAAAACTCTAGCTGGGGATTTAGCTCAGTGGCATAAGCGCCTGCCTGGCAAGTGCAAGCTTGAGAGTTCAATCCCAGGTACCAGAAAAACAAAACAAAACAAAAAAAAACTCTACAAGCTATAAGATGAAACAAACCTTTCCTCCTTTAATTTTATGTGTCTGGTATTTTGTCTAGGCAACGAGAAAAGTAACTAAGACAATTCTCTTGAATAATCAATGGATCACAGATGAAATTAAAGAAGAAATTAGGCAGTTCCTACACTCAAACAATAATGCCAATAAGACACACCAGAACCTATGGGATATAATAAAAGCAGTCCTAAAGAAGGAAGTTGCAAATTCCCACATCAAAAAACATAGCTCAAGTAAATAACCTAGTGATGCACCTCAAGGTCCTAGATAAAGAATAATCTAAATAATACAAAGCTAATATGAGGAAGGAAATTATAAAGATCATAGCAGAAATTGATAAACCAAGACTAAAAAAGCAATACAAAGAATCAACAAATTAAAGAGTTAGTTCTTTGAAAGAACAAATATAATAGACAAGCCTTTAGCCAATCTTACCAAAATAAGGAAAGAAAAGATCCAAATCCTTGCAATTAGAAGTGAAAAAGATGAAATTGCAACAAATCCCATCAAAAGTCAGAAAATTATTGTAACTACTCTGAGAACCTGTACTCTAATAAAGTGGAAAGTTCATAAGAAACAGAAAGATTCTTAGACACATGTGAACTACCAAAACTGAGCAAAGAAGATATAAAAATCCTGAATAAACCAGCACCAGTCAATGAAATTGAAGAAATAATAAAAATACTACCAATTAAGAAAAGCCCAGATCCTGAGAGATTCATTGCTAAATTCTACAAGAACTTCAGAGAAAATCTAACTCTAGTACTCCTCAAACTCTTTAGTGAGGTTAAAAAGAAAGAAAGAAAGAATTCCACAGTCATTCCAGAAAGCAAATACTACCCTATTCCACAAGCAGAAAAGGGCCCAACCACAAAATAGAACTACAGGGCAATCTCGTCACTGAACAAGTTGTAAACATTCTCAGAAAGCTACTGTACTTCAAACAGAATGCAGCAAATCATCCAAAAGATAATATATCATGACCAAGTAGGATTCATTCCAGAGATGGAGGGATGGTACAACATACACAGATCGATAAATGTAAGACACCACATAAATGGAAACAAGGACAAAAATCACATGATCATCTCAATAGATACTGAAAAAGCATTTGATAAAATCTAACATCCATCCATAATATAAAAATGAAGAAAATAGCTATAGAAAGTATTTACTTCAATCTGATAAAATCATCTATGACAAACAGCCAACATCTTATTAAATGGAGAGAAGCTGAAAGTTTTTCTTCTAAAATCAGGAACAAGAAAAATATGTCTGCTATTACCACTCCTAATTCAGTACAGTTCTTGAAACATTAGCCAGAGAAATTAGACAAGAGAAAGAATTAAAAGGGACATGGATAGGAAAGGAAGAAGTTTAGTTGTTATTTGTAGAGCATGGTCCTCTACATAGAAGACTCAAAAAATTATACCACAGGACTCCTGGAATAAATAACCAAATTCAGTAGTGTACAGGATACAAAGTCAACACTCAAAAGTCAATAGCATTATTCACATCAGTAATAAACTCACTCAGAGTGAATTAGGAAACAATAAAACTTATAGTAGCATGAAAAAAGAGATTGAAGAGGACATGAGAAAATGGAAAGATATCCCCTCTGCATGTACAGGCAGGATCAGTATAGTCAAAATGGCCTTACTTACAAATCTATTTATAGATTTAATGAAATTCCAATCAAAATACCTACAGCATTCCTCACAGAACTAGGGAAAGCAATCCTTAAAATTCGTAGGGAACCAGAAGAGACTTATCAGAGCAAAAATAATTCTAGGCAACAAGAAAAAAGCATGATATCACAATCCAGCCTTTAAATTATACCACAAAACTATAATTATAAAAACAGCATGATATTGGAAAAAAAGACTCGTGAGTCAATGGAACAGAGATGCAAAAAAAAATCAGGGACACTCAGTTATTTTATATATGACAAAAGGGCCAGATACTTTTGCTGGAGAAAAATTGGCTATCTGCATGCTGAAGATTGGACCTAGACCCATGCACTAAACTAAAATCAAATGAATCAAAGATCTATGTGTTAAAACAGAAACATATAATCTGGTGGAAGACCAAATAGATAAAACTCTTGAATACATAGACATAGGCAATAACTCTCTAAACAGAACCCAGTTGCATAAGAAATAATATAAAGAATCAACACATGGGATCACATCAAATTAAAAGACTTCAGTACAGTAAAGAAAACCACCAACCGAATAAAGAGACAACTTACAGAATGGGAAAAAATTTTGCCAGCTAATCCTCAAAGGACTAATATCTGGAATATATAAAAAACTCAAAATATTAGACTCCCCAAATTTAACCTTAGACCCAGTTTAAAAAGGAACATTTAAAATGAATAGACACTTCCCAGATGAAGAAGTACAAATATTAAATACATGAAGAAATCTTCCAGACTGCTGGTCACTTGAGAAATGCAAATTAAAGTAACACTGATATTCCATTGCATTCCAAAAAATTGCCATCATCAAGAAACCAAACAATAACAAATGGTGGAGAAGGTTTGAGAAAAAGGAACTCTTTTCACTGTTTGTGGGAGTAAAAAATGTTACAACCACTATTGAAATCAGTGTGAAGATTCCTCAGTAAACTAAAAATAGAAATTCTATTTGATCCAGCTATTCCCCTCCTGGGTATATTCCTGCAACAGTTGAAGACATCCTATTACATTAATGCATACCTATAGCACAGTTCATAATAACTAAATCTTAGAAGCAGCCTATGTGCCCATCAACAGATAAGATAAAGAAAATGTGTTATTTGTATACAATGGAATACTATTCTGCTATAAAAAGGGATAAGCTTGCATCATTTGTACAAAAATGGGTACAATCTGAGGCCATAAAGTTAAGTGAAGTAAATCAGGAATACAGGCTTAAATATCCCATTGTTTTTCTTATAAGAGAAACCCAACATACAAATAAAGTATAAAATAAACTGCAGATAACAGGGAGGAAAAAGACAGAAAGAAGCTATTGTAATCTAGAGTGACTAATGTATTTAAAAGTGTACCTTCATTTAGTGTAATTATCTTATGTATTTTATGTTTTTTGGCCTGTTAGTCTGGCTGTTAATCTATGTTTATGATAATTAACTTGATAAAGACTTATAAGATAAATAACTCTGATCTTGCAAAAAAAGTTTTAAAAAAAGAAAGAAAGAAACTAGGGAGGAAGAAGGAAAAATGAATTGAGATATATTATGTACATGTATAAATTCCCTACATTGAATGTAATAATTATGTACTTGTCTTAGTTACTTTTCTTATTGCTGAGACAAAATGCCCAATGCCCAAAGTTAAGAAAGGAAAGATTTATTTAGCTTACAGTTCATGGAAATTTCAGTCCATAATCAGCTGGCTCCAAGGCAGAGTGGCAGAAGGACAACATTTCATGGTGACAGCAAAGGGAGGTGGGGCTGGAGTGGAGAGGAAGAGGGAGATGGAGAGAGAGAAAGAGAGAACTATTTCGGTTGCTTATATTGTATTCAGGCTCCCTGTCCTAGAGTAGGTATAGCAGTCATACCCTTAATCCTAGCATTGGGCCATGAATCAATCACAAACTCTAGAAGCCTGCCCCCATGACTGCATGAGGCTTTAGAGGGGGGTGACATCTAGACACAAACCATAATAGTACTGCTAACATGTACTAATAAAAATTTAAAAATAAATAAAACTTTTTAAAAATGACATATACTGCTTTACCCATACATGTGTCAACCTTGAAAACATTATACTAAACACATTAAGTGAAAGCAGACAGATACTAAAGGTCATATATCATATGCTTACATTTATATGAAATTTCCAATATAAGCAAATCCATGGAGATAAAGAAAATAGTCTGGTTTTAAGAATGTGACGGTTGCACAATGTTGTGAATAGACTAAAGTCCAAATGACTTTACACTTCAATGGGTGAATATTATGGTTTGTGAGTTATATCTCAATAACAAAAAGGAATGTGTTGTAGATGAGAAGAAAGTGGCCTCAGAAGATCTGTGATGCAAGAAAGAATGCTGAACAAACAAGCAAATAAGTATATAAGAATATCTCAACCTAAACAAGTGCTATTTCAAACAAAAATTGTAATGCCTAATTTGTGGGACTTAACCAAAATTATTAAACAGCAGTATGTCAAGCAAGTATGGTGTTTGAACATCTTCATAAAGGTTGATTAGTTCTAGACACTGCATAACAAGACCCTGTCTCAAAAACAAACAAACAAACAAACATTATGAAATGTTTCATTGTACTCTGAAATGGGATAAGCAAAACTTATTAAGGTTTAAAAGAACATTTTAAAGGATATCATTCAATTCTCTTCAAAATATGTAATCAATACGACCACATCCAGTCACACCCTGCAATTCTTATGCTTTTTAAAATTTATAACTCATGTTTTAGAGTAGAATAGAGTATCAGTTCAGGTTTGAAGTATTCTTTATTGGCAAATAGTTGCTTTGCTCTGATTTTTTGCTAAATTGTTTGAAGTTGCAGAATTAATTGAACTAAATTTTGGCAGTTCATATTGAGTGGCTAAAAAGAGAAGGGAATTAGCGTTAAGCATTTTCAAAATACTACAGGACTTTTATCTTTGTTGTTTGCCTAAACTTGTCCAAACATACATGTCCTAAATCATAATGGTTTCCCTTTCCTTAGTTAAGATGAAGTGACTATTTCTGGAAAGGTGGAAGTATTTGACATCAATCAAATTTAATTCAAATATTTTAAAAACCAGATTAAGCAATGTGATACATTAACAGAATAAAAGATGAGTCATATGATCATCTCAAAGCTGCAGAAAAGCCTATGAGATTCAACATCCTCTTATGATTAAAAACTGAACAAATTATGTACAGAGAGGAAAGAACCTCAACTCAATAAAGCTCCACAGCTAACTTCATACTCTCTGGTGAATGAATGATTTTCTTCCAAGAGCAGAAACTGACCAAGGGTATCCACTCTTGCTACTTCTGTTCCTTATACTTCTGAAAATCCTAGCCAGAGCAATTAGACAAGAAAAAAAGAACAAAAGGCATCCAAATTAGAAAGAAGAAATAAATTTTTCTCTATTTGTTGATGATGTGGTCTTATATACCTAAAAAAGCTTTTGTTACCAAGCAGATTTATTCTATCCTTGTTTTCAAAAAAGCCAGCACCAATAATTTGCCATTATTTTTCTAGGACAGAGAATAAAAATTGCATTTTTTAAAAAAGAAAGCTTTTGGGGACCTTTATAAGAGATGGGTATTATTTAACTTTTGTCTAATACTCTACAATATTCAGTATAGTGTGAAAAATACAATTATGTTGAATTATGTATTACTTTGGGATTGTGATGAAAGTTGTCATTCTCACCCTCCACCCTCATAATTTCCCATAATAACCAGAAATTAATCCAGGTTGTGTCCAGGGCTCTTCTAACCAAGTTTAAATATAGGGGGCTTGGGTAACGCTCCCTCACAGAAATAAATTTTTCTCTTAAGCACTTAGAGCATACTTTCCAGCAGACAGTTCCAGCAGTGGGTACTGGAAGAAACGGAGAGTTATAATTCATTATTCGCTCTTCCAAATTTACTGTGAGCCATCTTCCTGAAAGTGGTAGACAGTCAAGAATTTTGTTAGAATGGACTCATTTCTGGACTTTTGGGAGAGGATTGGCTGATAAGTAAATCTCACAGTGGCAAGAGTACTCAAATATTATTCCTCACCACTGGTTCAGAATTCCAACTTGGGGGCCCTTGATGGACTGAACAGAGCAGAAAATATCAAAACTATGGATACCCCTGTATTCAAAACTTCAGTGACATTCAGTAAAACACAGGAGCATAATAGCTCCTTGATGACAATTAGAGTCATGGGTTTGTGTCAATTCTGTCCAATAATGCAAAGGATAAAACATTAAGAAATATGAAAGGAGAGAAAGAGTAGTAATGACCATATATTTAATGGAAAAATACAGATATTTTACATAAGAGATGGGGCAAAAGACCTCATATAAATGAGCTTGATTACTAAGCTCATATTTGTCAAACTACCCAGACAGTACCCATTTGCAACCAAATATTTATATAAAGACAGTTGCACTGATTGACTCAGTTACTACAGTAAGTGCAGCAGGTGTTACTCTGAGAGAAAACATGACCCAAAATGTATATCTTGCCATATGTACTTTGTTTTGGGATTTTTTTTGTTTGTTTGCTTGTTTTTGTTTTTTGTTTTTGGTACTAAGGATTGAACTTGCGACTTCATGCTTGCTTGCCAGGTAGGTGCTTATGCCATTGAGCTAAATCCCTGGCCCACCATATGTACTTTTTAATGTTTTATACTACATTTATTATAAAATATTTCCATTAAAAATCTGTCATTGCGGAGTTTATATATTCTAGTGCAATAGATTGTCAACGTACAGGTCAAATAAGCGAAAGGGATACAATCTGACAAAGACACGTATTCAGATAAAAAAACAAGAAAGGGTACTAAGATGTATGGGAGGTGAGCTGGATTGAAGTTCAAGCAGAGGGTAGGGACGCTCTCAGTAAGAAATGATCTGTGAAATAAAGACCTGAATGCAGCAGTGAAAAGAGCCATGAGCAGGTTTGCAGGGAGATCACTGCAGACAAGGCGGGTGGCAGTGGAAGGCCATTGAGGCAGGAGGAGTCTGGTAGAGCAGAGGAGCAACCAAAGCCAGTGTGGCTAGAGTAGAAGAGAGTGAGGAAGAGTATAAACAGAGGATGTGAAGCTAGGTGCAAAGGATGAGCAAATTTGGTGGCATCTTTGACCTCGACTGTAAGCTGGAAGCCACTATAGGATTTGAGCAGGATGGTAATGTCACTAGATGTCCGCCCAACCTGTTCCCAGGGCACACAGACACCATCACCTTTCCTTGCAGTGAACTGGCTTTGTGCAAGTGGGATCCAGTCAATAGAAGTGCCATCCACCACTTTCACAGCTGAACATAAAGTCCCTGTGTGATCCTGCACATGGCTGTCTCCCTCTATCAAATGGTAAAGTGGATGCATGCTGGGCCTCTGAGTCAACACCTGGAGGAAAGCACCTCAGGGGGCCTTCATAGCCTGGAGTATCCATAATGGATTCATGGGGTCATAAAGGACAATGGTTGTGTTAAGTCATTCAGTCTTTGGAGCTGTTTTTTTAGCTGCATTCAGCATAGACTAGAATTGAGGGAAGAGACTACACGGAGATGGTTTGGTTTATAACAGTTTGATTTATAACCTTCTGTTATGTAAACCATTTTTTACTTTACAAAAATGAATTCTCAAAATATTCTTGTAAGATAAATAAGTTAAAGTTTATGTCATAGATGAAAGGTACAAACACAAACAGAGACATGTTCCTAAGTAACAGTGATGCCTTGTTTCATGAACTTAATTCTTTCCATGATTGTGTATGCTTGCAATTCGCTTGCAACCAAAATCATGGAACAAATTCTGTGATCAGAATAGTGGAAAGAATTAAGATCACAAACGGGTACCGCTGTAACAATATTTCTGGTCAGGCTAAAATGAGACTTAGATATTACATTACAGTTTTCCAAACAAAAGAGAAGTGTGTGTGTGTGCATGTGTGTATGTGTATAGACATGCATATAATAAAATTACTATAAGAAATCGCTTCACATGATTATGGAAGCTGAGAAGTCCCATGATCTGCTGCCTACAAGATGGAGACCAGAAAAGCTGGTGATATTTTTCCAAGGCCTGAGAGTTAGAAAGTCAGTGATGTGATTTCCAGTTCAAGTTCAAACAAGCCAAGGGTCTTCCTTCTCCTTGACCTTTTTATTTCATTCACATCTGTATCAGTTAGGATTACTGGGAGGAACAGATTAATGGCTTCCTGCAAAATCAGGGATTAGAAGAATGGAAAATGGCCATCTGTGTGCCAGAAAGTTAGAAGATCCAGTCAAAGTTCAAAGGTCTGGAGCTCACTGAAGAGTCTAGTGTGAATCCCTGTTGGGAAGCCAAAGGGTTTGCACTGGAAAGGTTAAGAATCTATACTAGAAAGCTGAAGGAACAGGAGATGAATTGCCATAGGCAATGGCATGACTGGACCTCCTGGAAGAAGAGAAGACTTCCTTCTTTCCCTTTTTATTCTACTGAGGCTACAATCCTATTGGTTGGTGCTACCCACATCCACAGTGGGCCTTCCATCTTCAGTTTGCCACCTGTATGTCAATCATACACAGCTTTGCTAATCTGATAGGGGGTACTTACAAAAGTCAAGCTGACACAGCACAACTAACAATCACACCTCCTCAACAGACTGGATCATACCCACCTACAATGAGGTGGACCACCTCTGTTTCCCAGTCTGCTAACTCAAACATAAAATCTCCTCCAGAAACATCTTCCCAGGCACATGCGAAAATATTGTTTAAGCACGTATCATGCATTTCATGGCTCAGTCAATTTAACACATTAATCCTTAGATATAAAGGCCATATCTGAGGAAGAAACAAGTTTTCTCAATGATTTCCACTGTAGGAAGCCTCCTCAATGAACCACTACAGCAGAAATTAAGCAATGATTCTATGTACTTTTACACTAAACATCGACCTATATTGACTGGTTGAAACAGGACACAAAGCCAGTTTCTTCTGGAAAAGACTCTAAAAAACTTGCATAATATTTCTAGGGAATCAAGTAAAAAGAATAAAGTAAAACAGAGTTAAAAGGAGAATCAGGGGGAAATTGAGCATAGAAAAAGGTTATGTCTCTTAAAAATATGCCACTTCTCACAGCAGAAAAATGTTGATCTCTAAATGCTGTTTCCATGCTTGGGCTCTGGAATAATGTTGGCCAGGATAAATGCAGGGAAGCAGGGCCAAAAAGAACCTGCAGTTAACCCTGAGGGGCCCAGTGAGGTGTGGCATCTCCTGCATCATTTCCTCAAGGCAAGTTTAAGGCAGGTCGCACAGTCCTCTACTTGGCCAAAGCTCCATGTCTGAGAGGGCAATGCTTCTGTTCAGGACTGGCTGCATAGTTTGCAAAGATTCCAGCAAAATGAACATGTGGCGCCTCTTACTCATATTAAGACTCTGAAGTGCACAGGGCCCTTCTAAGTACATGCCTTGGAGATTCCTTTTCAATCCACCTTAACCCCTGACTCATGGAGGACCCTGAAAGAGTAATCTTTAGGTGGCAGGAAGCCCTCAGAGTTCCAAGGCATCCTCTTTCAGAAAAGTACATAGTTGTTAGTGATGTGATAAATGCCTTGGGTCCCATCAAATCTGGAGAAGCACTGACCAATTTCCTCTATGTGTATGAACTGTTAAGATTTTAGAATACTTTCAGTTTTTTTGTGTCAAGATCATCAAATTGACATTATTCTTTAGCTGGTTTGTTATCAAAAACTCCCCTTGTATTAGAGTACTAAGGGGGTTATGAGGGCTGGGGGTATATCTCAGTGGTAGAGCACTTGCCTAACATGCTTAAGTCTGTAAGTTTAATCGTCAGTACAACCAACAAAAAGCATTTATTGGCTTAAATTGTTCACCTAAATTGTTTTGTGGGCCGGGGATACAGGTCAGTGGCACACCACCTGCCTGGCAAGCATGAGATCCTCAGTTCGATTCCTGGTTCCGGAAAAAAAAAAAAAAACTAAATTGTTTTGTTTCATAGGTTATTAATTTCTTTCTGAAATGCCTCTAATAGCTGTAAAGAATATGAAGTAGGTACCTTTTTATTCATCTAACTAGTTTATAGTTAATCTTGTTGTGTTAAAATGTCCCCCTCCCCTTCTTCTTCTTCTTTTTTTTTTTTTTTTTGTTCAAAGTCACACTATGTAGTTCAGGTTGGACTTGAGCTCACCATGTAGCCCAGGCTGGCCTTGAATTCCTGGTTATCGCATGTGCCACCACACCCAGCTCAAAACACCCTTCTAAAGTACTGTTCATATGGTGTATTCTAACTCCTCTTCCCCTTAATGAACCCCAGGACTGTCTCAAACGGGAGCTGAGGTGGAAGACAGTGGGCTCCACTTTCCAAGGCTGTGGAATGTACTGCACAAGGAGGCGCCCAAGGCTCCAGCCAACCCTCCCTGCCACCTGCTGCTGCAGAAGCTGTTCCCTAGAAGCAAATGAGCGGAAAGGTCAGCACTTTCCCGATTGTACCATACTGTAATTGTTTTCCTTTGTTTCATGACCATCTCTTGCCAAACTCCTCCAACTCCTGCTATAATTGGGTATAATTAAGAATTCTTGGCTTCCTCCTCCCCTCCCCCCTCCTTTTTGGTTGGTTGTTTTCCCTGCTCCTCTTGCATCCTGGGAAAAGAGCACCAGGTCCCCTGCTGGAACTGACAGGCTGTATTAGCCTGATGGAAATGCCTCTTCCTCTCTGCCCATCCTTTGGCAGCTGCCAGTTTCTCTTGTCCTCTAAAGAGCCAAGGCCAAGCCAGGTTGGTGGCTGCAGGCTGGTGTTGTCCACCGAATGTGGGACACGGATGGATTAACAGGTGGCCATCAGTGCAACTCCAACCCTGAGCCTCCTTTTAATTCATACAGATAAAGAGTATATTTTGACCAAAATGAAAATTATAAAACAGGTCTCCCCTGTAATCTAGGCTAGTCTCAGACTGCTCGGGAGTCTTTCTGCCTTACCTCTCTAGTGCTGGCATGACAGGTGTAAGACACTACGCCTGGCCCAAAACTTGAAATGTTAAACCAGAATCTAAAAAGTGTGAAGGATTTATTCTTGGCGTTGATGTGGGTTCTGGAGTCCAACTCCATTTAGCTCTCTTCCTTAGACAGGATGACATGACATGTGACCCTAAACGTGTGCTGGGTGATGAGTCTATTCGAGGAAAAGAGGAATTGGGGTGAATCTCAAGGACACTTTCCCCTTTGAACCCAACACCTCCTTTGCTTGCCCTTCTTTTTCTCTGAGGCAAAAACTGGGAAGCCTAATGACAGATTGCAAAATGAAGGTGCAAATAAATACAAAAGAAAAGAAAAAGAAAGAAAGAAAGAAAGAAAGAAAGAAAGAAAGAAAGAAAGAAAGAAAGAGAGGATAAAGAAATTAAGTAAGTTACAAAACAACTTCTAATGCTCTGGGTTTGACCTCTATTCCATAATCACTCAGGCTTTCCTCCTGTCTGTGAGGTTACCAGAAGGACTGAAGATTCAGACCAGTGCAGACTTTAAAATAAGGCTGTATCCAGCTGGCAGCTGCCTTATCAACACCTTTCTAATCACAGTTGTTAGCATATGCAATAGAGAATTTCTCTTTCAGTGCTAGGAAGGAAAAATGATTTCAAAAGGCAGTCTGGAGCTGGGGGGTATAGCTTGGTGGTAGAATGCTTGTTACATTGTGTGCCGCCCCTGCTCCCCCAAAAGGCTGTCTCTGATTTTCTAGTTAGGTTGCAACTAAGCATCCCGAGTAGAACATGTGAACTGTCTATGAGCAGAGATAATGTGTTAGTCAGCTTTCTTCTAGCTGAGACATAATACCCAACACCTACAACTTAAAGAAGAGGAGAGGTTTAATTTGCTCACAGTTTCAGTATGTGGCCAACTGTCTGTAAGGCAGAACCATCATGGCAGAAGGGCACAGTGGAGCAGAGCTTCTCAGCTCATGGCAACCAGGGAGCAGAGCAGGCAAAGAATGCCAGAGTGGAAGTAGTGAGGGATCAGACAGAGGTCCCAAGGCCACCTTCCCTAACCTAACAGGCACACCCAGGAGTGTGTTCCACCAATCCCCAGTGTGGTTCCCAAGGTCGATCAAGTTGAAACTCCACTGTAAGTGCACAGATAAACACACTGCTAATGGAAACTAACTCTAGAAAGTGGTAAAGCAGGATCCAGGGGAATGTGCCTGTGCATTACATAGTGTCTAAGATAGGTAAGGAGGTCAAAAGTCTACAAGAACAGGGTCTGGTGTTAGGTAACCCGAGGGGAAGGCTTTCTGAGTCATTTCCTTGACTGTAAAAATGAGAGAATTGCTAGGGTCCTTCCACTTCTGATGTTTGAATTCTATTTTGCTCTACTAGTTTCTATAACTTTCGTCTTTTATCTTTCATCCTCTGTCTTATTACCACATATATTCCCAGACATTTACATACCACACCAGGAAGAAATTTTAAGGACCAAGTTCTATTAGGTCTAGATACAGTTTAATAAGCAATGTACATATATATGTATGTATATATGTGTGTATACTTGTAATACAGAGAAATATACATATGTATACATTATATATAAGCCAAGGAATATATGTTCCATGTACATTCAAGCAATATAGTTAGGAGACCTCAAGTGATGGAAATAGAATAATAAATATTTTATACTATAAAGTGTTGCATTATTTGTTATATTATATAATAAATATAATGTATATAATAAATATTACATATAGCAAATAATATAAATAATATAATTAACATATATGATATAATATATATATATATATTTATACAGTCCAAGAAATAAGAATAAAAAGTGCAACCCATAGTCATAGTTCTAAAGTTGATTTTGTTGGTGCCTTAAGGAAATAACTGTACAGTCTTTGCTATAGTTTAGAGCAGAGAAAGCAAGGGAGAGAGGGTGAGGGAGAGAGATATGTAAGTAATATGTGGTAATGACAAGGGATGAAAGGTGAAAAGTGAAAGTTATAGAAACTAGTAGAGCAAAATAGAATTCAAACATTAGAAGTGGAAGGACCCTGGCAATTCTCTCATTTTTACAGTCAAGGTAAGTTATGTATTATAAGAATATATGTAAATATAAGTATGTTCAAAGGAATATGATTAGAATGCCCAAAGATTATAAATTAAAAATTTTTACTACATATATCATATTTTATATTATTTATATATTTTGCTATATTATGTAATTATATTTTGTAGTCTAAAATGATATATATAATTTCTGTAATATATAATAATATATTCTTTTCTTAAGAAACAGAAGTAGAAAATTCCAGTCCACGGTCATACTCATAGGATTAATTTTACAGGAAACTTCAAGCAGTAATTGTTCAGTTTAGACATGACAATGTTCCAGTAAAACTTTTTTTTTGAATAGAAATATGATTATTATATAACTTTCACTTGACATGAAGTACTATTCTTTTTCTATTATTTTTCAACAATTTCAAAATATAAAAGCCATTTGAATTTGTGGGACTTGCAAAAACAGGTGGTCATGCCCATAATATTCACACTGTCCATGGCTGCTTTAGCACTGCAGTGACAGAGAAGTGGCAAGAGACAGTGTGTGGCCCACAAAGCCTAAAATAGTTACTGCCTAGTCCTTTACAGAAAAAGTTTAGTGATCCTTGGTCTAAACTGAACAATCTATCCATTATCCACTTCTCCAGGGTTGTAGGATGCTGTTTAAGAGTCAGCTCTATGTTTGTGCATCTTGGAGGTGTGCCAGGAAGTTCATGAACTTCTCCAAGGTGCTTCCTTTCTACCCTGTCCCTGGTACTTCCAAGTTCCCTGTGGTTTTTGCTTGCGCGCACACGTGTGCATGCCTGTGTATTGTTGTTTGGAAGTTTTCCATTGAGAAAGCTGGAACTTTAGTTCTTCCACTCTGTTGCATACTTCTCAGAACCATGCTCATCAGCTGTGAGGACGAAGAGAGGAAAAGCTGTGGAGTTTTGCCCCCTCTTGGAGTCACAGCTCCTGTGATTCCAGGCTCCCTTGTCCCTCGGAGAGCTCCCACTGCTGCTGCTATGGCTGGAATGACCTGAGGGCTAGGACTCAAAGGAATGGAGAAAAGAAGAAAAGATAAAAGAAAAAAAAAGTGATTTCACCTGAAACTCAAGGTTAAGAATGCCCTTTCAAGTAGCTGTATCCAGAACCAGAAGAAATTTTCCTGGAGCTCTTTCTTTCTGTGAGTGGGACCCACTTCTAGGTTTAACACTAATGTAAACAGGGCGTGGTGACATTTGTAATCCCGGCACTCTGGAGGCTGAGGCAGGAGGAGCACCATGAGTTCTAGGCCAGCCATGACTACATAGTGAGTTCAAAGCCAGTCTGAACTACATAGCAAGACGCTGTCTAAAACAAATATATATTAAATAAAGATAAAATAGACTAACTTAGGTCCAGGTTGAGTATCCTCCAGGGGCAAAACCAGGAAACTTATCTCCAGTTTGGTGGTCTTTCAAATTCTGGCCTTTCTCCTCAGTCTATGTGCTACCATTTACTTTTTAGGGTCCTAAAGAAGCTGCTCCATGCATATTTAATAGCTACATGTAATAAAAGAGATAAGATAGGGTTACAGGCAGCTGAGTTAGTTAGAAATATTATAGAGAGACAGGGCTGGGCCCTCGAAGGAGCCAGTGCAGATATCTTTTAACCTTGGGCCAGACCTCAAGACAGAAGGCAAAACAAATGCAACCACACTCTAAGTACAAACATTAGGAACTGATATTCTAAATATGTATACATCACCTTGAGGAAGCCAGGAGTCACCATCCCAACCCCCTACAGAGTCACTGCTATTTAAGCATGTCCACTTGCAATGTGACTCACTTCCCCATTTGTTCCTGATTTAATCAACTTTCCCTGAACAATTAATCTTATTGGTTGACCATAGTTCTGTCCCACCTCATGCCCGCCTTGAGAGTTTCCATTTTCCTCCACCTCAGACTCACCTCACCTCATAGTTTTGCTCTATAAATGTCCATAGAAAAGACAGAGTCTTTGGCAACCCACTCTGGACTCCTTCTGTCTCTCTCAGAGAGAAGCTTTCTTTCTCTCAATAAATACACTTCCTCTTAACTTCTGTCATTCCTAACATTTATTCTTCAATTTTAGAGAACACAAACTTGTACAGGACATCTAGTAGGTTGGGAGTTTCATTCCCCTATATCAGTAGGACATGCTGTCTCCAGCTCACTGCAGTTCAGAACTCCCAAACACAGAACATCTTTGAGGATGTTTTACTACATTTTAATGTTTTTTAAGAGTATCCCTAAAGTGTAAAATGAGGAGATACACAGTTTGAAACTATATAAAAATGCACAATGCACCATGGTATTTGGGTGTTTTGTATGTTGCACACACACCTGCTTCAGCCTACATTTGTAGTTTTGTATTGTCCAGTGAATTTTAAACAGTCGCATTCTTCTTTATTCTGTATTCTGTGTTTTGCCTGTGGCATCAAAACATTGAAATGTGGGCACCATGTTGGAACTTGGGGTGTTGGGAGAACAGGCAGCCAGGTCGCCACCCTGGTAAGTGGCTGGGGCCTGACAGGCAGCAGCTGCTCCAGGACGAGAACTATCGTTTCCTGAGGTCTGCACCATGTTAGAACTTGGGGCGCTGAGAGAACAGGCAGCCAGCTCACTGTCCTGGTGAGCGGCTGTGGGCCTGCTGGTGTGCGGGCTAAGAGTCAAACATCCATTCCCCTTCCCCCATTAGCAAGTGGGAGCCAGAGGTCTGAGTATCTTTTGGGAGGATGAACGTATGCAGTGTGGCAAGTAAGGGGGATTTCCTTCTACCATCTCTTTGAAGGCAAATATTTTATCACTGTCTTGCTCAGTTCTGATTAATGGTACTGCTCTATTCAATATTCTGTTTTTATAAGTTTGGTATTTCCTTCCATTTTGCTCTACCCAATTGAAAGAACAGCTAATGTGAACAGAATAGGATGTACTATTGTGCCTATTGCTGTTGTCCTGGTGACCTGCTGTGAGGTTCTGTGCCAATTTCACTGCACTATCTCGGATGGCTTTGTTCTGTCTTGTTCTGCTGTATTTTTCTACCTTCAGAGTAAAAAAAAAAAAAAGAGAGAGAGAGATAACAAAGTAACAAAATACCTCCAAAAAACTCCCAACTCTACCAAAGGTAATCCATGGGACATGGATGAGGAGAAACTGAAAAACAAAGCAACAGAATAATATAAGTTGATTAAAAAGTAAATAACAGACAGATCAACAGAAAACCGGAGAGAGCAGCAATCCCCTAGCCAGGACACTTCAGAAAAACTGTAAGCAATACAAAAAGGTCCTGAGATCTCACCATTCACCTGTCTGAAAGAAACCAGAAATGTGACAAGACAAAGAAACAACAAAAAGCCTCCAACTGCTGACCCAGGGAGTATAAGTCCAGGAGTAGTGAATGCAGAGGAGATCCAGGCCAGCAAACATGCAATATCAGACACAACCTCAATGGAAATAAAGACATACTTCCATGACCTCATTGATGAATTTAAATCTGAAATTCTAACTCAGGTGAAGCAAGATATAAGAAGATTAATAAAAGAAATGCTGGGCCCTCCTCAAGAAGATACAAATGGAAGAATGGAGGAACCCAGAGAAAGGAGAGAAGTCTTTGATAAAGAAAATAAACAAAATCTAGAATACATGACACAGATCCAAAGAGAATATCAGAAAATTAAAAACTCCATTGAAAGCTGGCAAAACTTCTTAACAGAAACTAAAGACAGACTTTCAAAACTTGAAGATAGATTTGCAATGTATGATCACAAAAGGAAGGATCTCTTAAACATAACAAGGAAACAAAAAGTAACAATACAAAGGCTAGAAGGCGGCAACAGGATTTATAACTTAAGAATAAAAAACATGAACGAAGAAGCAGGGACAAATACAAATGAAATAAAAAGGTTATTCACAGAAATAATTAAGGAAAACTTCCTAAGCATAGGAAACGGAAGTGATGTTCAGATATATGAGGCATATAGAACTCCAGCCAGCTACAACCAAAACAGATCTACACCCAGACATATAATAATCGGATTCCAGAAATCCATCACAAGAACAGAATATTAAAAGCAGTCAGAGAAAAGAAACAGATTACCTATAAAGGAAAACTTATCAAAATCACAGCAGACTTCTTGATGCAAACTATCGAATCAAGAAGAACTTGGAGCGAAATATTCCAAGCCCTGAAAGAAAATAACCTCCAACCCAGATTGATGTAATCTGCAAAACTGTCTCTCAAAATTAATGGAGAGACAAGATATTTCCACAACAAAGAGGAACTGGACCACCAATCCAACCCTGCAAAGAATATTGAAGGACATTCTAGAGAGAGAGAAGAAAATCACCAGGATTCCAGGAACAATGGCAGAAAGGCCTCAATGATAGAGGCAGATAGTGGAGTGAAGGAGAAAAGTAAACAACAATGACAGAAAAATAACATAGCAGAGATGAGGCAGAGAAGATTGGCTATATCACTGTTTTGTCTTGACTGATTTTATTCAAATCTGGTATGCTTGAGAGTATCAAGTCTGAGAGTAGAGGCAACTACTCTGAAGATGACAAGATTCAATAGGATACCCATTCTTGTTTGATTATTAACTGCCTTTGAAGTCCTATAATGTCTCCAATGTTTGGTTTTTATTAATAATGCTATGTACTGCTAAGTTTAATTATACAATGCCTGATGATATAGACAATTTTATTGAAAATAAAAAGACATCATAGTAACTACAGTAGATCACCTACTATTGTAGTTTTATGTGTCCTTTTCATTTCGTGTTTTGTTGACTTGTTTTGATTTGTTTTTCCCTCTAATACAGAAAGGCTAGATATACATGTAGAGACTTATACATGTGTAGAACTTCTAAACAGTTTACAAGAATTGATTATAGTTATTGTAAAAAAAAAGAGAGGAAAAGCAAATATTCTAAAGGATATAACTGCATGTATTTTAAGTGTGTAGGATTGATAACCATATTACTAAGTTTTTGTTGGATAGATGAACAGAACTGATTGCAGTCTTACTGTTTAAATGTCTGCTTTGTATGCTTTACTTTTGTGACTTGAACAACTACTTCTAAGAGAAAAATACGTAATTATCAACTAGTGATTTCTTACTGATTTTTTTTGAAATTATGTATTATTTCTATACTCTTTCTGTTTCATTTTTTTCTTTAAATTAAAAAAAGTAAATAACAACAAAACAGATCAGTAAGGTACTGACAAGCTGAAACAGGATATAACTAAACAGATAATGGACTTAAAAAGCAAAAGGAGGAAAAGAAAGTGCTCTAAAGGATATAACTGCATGTATGTTTAACTGTGTGGGATTGATAACCATGTTGCTAAATTTTTGTTGGATCACTGAACAGAACTGTTTGCAGCCTCACTGTTTAAATGTCCACTTTATATGTTTTAATTTTGTAACTTGAAAAACTGTCTAAGAAGACAATATGTAATTTATCAACTAGTGATTTCTTACTGTTTATTTTTTCTTTGAAATTCTGTATTGTTTCTACCCTTTTTTCTGTTTTGCTTTTTTTCTCTTTAAATACAATTTTTAAAAAATATTGAAATGCATATTATTTTATTATAAATTACTTACCTTTTATATTCCTTTATGTTATAGACTGGGCATCATCTTGATGTTTTTGCAATGGTATTTTGATAGGTTAAAGATGGCTTTCAATCCTTTGACAGTCCTTGTTGAGAGATACTTAGGGGCTGGCCAAACATTTTATTTTTCATGTAATTTCAGGGACTCTTTATGTGTTCCCTTAAGCATGATGGGCTTGGGGTAGCTGAACTTCTTACATGGTAGAGCAAGACTCCATGATCAGGGCTTCCTGATGCTCCGGAAGGCTGCTATAATTCAGCATGGGCTGGGAAGTTCCCAAGTCACATTCCATCAACCTAGCAAGCCACCAAGGAGCAGCCTACACTCAGGGGACAACAAGAGGGGAAGCTATTCAGAAAGCACTGGCTATGGATAATGACCTGGAGATAGAAGGCTTCCTGAGCTCCAGGCAGTGGACAGGCTGCTTAGTATTGAGAACTTTATGAGTCATAAGATAGGAGGCAGTTCCTTTTTGTTGGGTGAATTAATGCATAGTATATAGTACATGGTATATTTCTTGTCCTTGGGATGCCAAGGATATCTTTTAAATCCTTACATGCATGGAGCAAACAAATATTTATTCAATATCACAGTGCTAAGCATTGTGAGTGATTAAAATTAATACCTCATTTCTTCTCAAGGTTACAGTGTTGTAAAAAGAAGTATACAGATATTTATGTCAATAATCATACAAAAACTGCTGTCAATGAAGGGTTGAAGAGCTTTATGAACTCAGAAATATCTAGTTTAGTCTCAAACCATTTGTTTGATTTAAACATTTCCTTTTCTTCCAAATCACCTCCCTGCTTAGATTCTGACTTTAATTGAATTCATTAGTTCATCAGGTTTTTTGGTTTTTTGTTTTTGATACTGGGAATTGTCCATAGGGCCTTTACATTGAGTTACATCCCCAGCCCTTTTAAAATTATTTTTTATTTTGAAAGAGTCTTACTAAATCACTAAATTACCCAGGGTCTACTCAAACTTCCAATCCTCCTGCCTCAGCCTCCCAGAAGACTGAGATTACAGAAATGTACCACCACACCCAGTTCCCATCAGTATTTATAAAGAGCTCTCCAAATAGTTCTAGAGGAAGCCACCATTGAGACTGATGCCCCATTTTCTTGCTGATCAGATTCCATTGTGGATGATAAAACAAGGATTTAGCAGGTTTTAGGTTTTAGGAGGGCCAGGGATTCATAATTCTAACAATTGCCCATGTGATTCTTATCATCAGGAATCCTAACTCTGCCTTAATATTATTTATTAAGTTCTGTCCCAGAACTTAATAAAAACCCTCCTCTGAATCTAAACTCTACCCTAATGTCAAGCACGAGGAGTCCCCAGCCACCCCTACACAGCCCTGGCTAGAATAGAACATTAACCCAAGGTTTCTCTCAGTTCCCACCCTAACCCTACTCCAGTGTTTAATCGAAGACCCACTCGCTCACACTTCTGGGAAAAAGCCCCATTTCAGGCCCATCCCATCCTTTTCTCCATCCTGGCTTCTCTTACTGCTGAGTTAGCCCAACATGGGAGATACTTACTTCTTCAGCTTTTGAGACAGGTGGACCTCTGCTTATTGTTTAGCCTGTCTAAAATGCTCCTCTCTTTGTCTGTAAAATGCAGAAAACAGTACCTACCTTATGGAATCCTTTGGAAAAAACTGAAAGCACCCTATCAGGAATATGTTTAAGGTCGACAGACACAATGAGCATTCTTGTAACTGCTATGATTCTGTGCCAGGCTTTAGTCCCAGAAACACCAGTCTACACTCCTGTGTTAGGAACTCTAAGTAAGATTTATTTGACAGTCTTATAAAGATGAAAGGAAAATCTTATCTACTAAAAAAGAACATGAGGGCTGGGGACTTAGCTAAGTGGCATAAGCACCTGCCTAGCAAGCATGAGGTTCTGAGTTCGATCCCTGGGACCAAAAGATAAGAATGAAAAAAATATATATGAAGAGTGGTTTATTGAGATTTTTTTATCTTTTCCCCTTCTACTAATCTATGAAAATTCAGAAAGTGAGTTTTAAAACTTGAGGCCTACTTAATTTGCATATTCTTATGACTGTGGGTACATTATAGGACTGTTTTCAATAGACGTTTTACATTCTTTCTCTTTTTGACCTCAATTATAAATCTGCCACCATTTGCTCTATTTTTTTAAGAGCTTGTCTTTCCTTTTAATTCATCATTATCTTCTCTCTAGCCTTTAGGTTTCATAAACCTATATTTCCTTACTCTAAAAGAAATAATTGTGTATATGGATGATTTCAGCTTTATTATTTCCAATGTTAGAAAATAAAGATCTTCCTACAAAAACCCTTTTCATATGTCCTGTGGTTTCCATAAACCCTCTTGTCAAAGTAGGACATAACCTACTTTTATGTCAGTTATTATGAAGGATTAAAGAAAGGGAAAAATACTTACTGCTAACCTAATTTTTAAAATGGTTCCTTTTTTTTAGTAGAATGGGAAGTAGGGGAAATGTAGCTCTCAATGAAAATGGGAAAAAAGGAATGTTCACATGTAAAAGAAATACATTCATGTGAAATATACTTTTGGTCAGATGTAAGGGGCAATATTAAGAAAACTGATATTTCAAAACCGATACATTCTTGGAACATGAATGTGTACAGGTGTGTGCATCACATGTGTGTGTGCATGTGCATGTGTGCGTGTTCACGGTTCTCCAGATTTAGGGTTTTCAACTGCATTACTAATGGAAACTATGATGAGAAATTTGTCACTGAGATTTCTAACATTAAAACTCTGAATGACAGTTGGTGACAGCCGCACATGTCCTGAGAAGAAAAGGCCAGTGCCTTCCATGCTGAGAAAGCCCTGTGTCCTCCAAATCCTTTTCTGGTTGGGAAGAAAAAGCAATCCTATTCCCCTCCCTGATTTTCTTTTTGTGGAATTTTCTTTCTTGCTCCTTTTTTCTTCCTTTGGCATGGGTTCCTGCCATAAGAAATACGTCATTTTAAAATTTCTCCATAACCTATAAACACGGCAGCTCAAATGGAATGAAAAATGCTTTTCTTAAAAGTCACGTCCTCTTCCAGCCAAACTTTTCAATTCCTTCCTCCAACTTCTGGTGAACCCAGTTGTCTCCCATCTGTTTTCTGTCTGAACATCAGGGCGGTAGAATGGAACAGAGTGAGCAAGAAAAGGCTGGCTTTGCTTTTTAGAAGCCAAGTTTTCAAATCCCAATTAGAATGTAAAAATAGCATTCAGACAAATTTGCCAGAGTATCACAGGGCCACCCTACCAAGGCATGTGCATCATGTTACCCATTCTTGAAGACGTCTCGGTTAAAATAGTTGGAGAGGGTTTCCTTTGTCTTCTTTTCCATTGGTGGCATAGAATGAGATGGCAGCATTGTGCTTTATCACCTTAACATGCACAGCATTTCTGTCAAAAAGTCTTTACACTTAAGTTTCAGGTGACATAAATACATTAAAGCCCTTCTCTCTCAACATGACAGGCCCCCAGTGTGGCCAAGGACCTTTCGTTCAATGAGTGGTCACCTAAGCAAATGCTGAGCACATGTGAAATTATGTGAAAAGAATTGCCATCAGTCACAGCAGAGGGAAATCCCAGTAGTGGATGTGCAGGGAGAGAGCAAAGGAGGGGTCACAGTGTCCTGGTGGCATCAGTGCCTGGCATTCATTGTGAGCCAGGACCGGAAGCAGGAGGTTGGGGTGAGGAGCTCAGCAGGAAATCTCTCTAGACACTACCTGTGTCCACTGCAGGGCTGCTTTCCTGGAAGCAGATGGGAAAGAGAGACTTGCTGAAACTAGAGAGGGGACATTAGTCACATTATTTTCATCATAACCTCCCTAATTTCTCCTAGTTCCCCATGCCCAGCAGGGAAGGTTATTAGGAGCCATAAGCAAGTCTCTATGTTGACAAACTTCCTTGACACAGAGCAAGGGTTTCCAAAGGGCAGCAGCAGGACCAAGGGCAGTAGATTTCAGTCTAACTCAGAGAAGAGCATCCTACCAACTGGAGCCCAGCCCAAAGTGCCCTACTACTAAATGCCCCTCCACTTGCCAGGCGCCCTGCAGCTGCCCAGCACTGTCTGTGTTTTTACAGCTCAGCCCTGCCTGGTCTCAAAAGCAGATCAACTCGCAGCTGACCAGAAGTTAGTTGTTCCTCCCTGCAAGGAAGGTGGCTTGGGCAAGTCTTGGAGTCCCTTGAGCTGGCCTGGGTCACGGTGCCTGCTGCATCTGGGCTCTGCACTGCAGAGAAGCCTGTGGCTCCCCCAGTCCTGGGCTCTGCTGCCAGATTCCCAAACTCAGTTTTGACAGATTCTCCCCTGGAGAAGGAGCAGCTGGAGACCCTGCCGGTGCGCAGCTTGACCCTGTTCCGGGTGCTCACCTCTGAGAACAGTCACAGTCCCCAGCCAGCCAGCTGCGGAAGGCTGGTGTTTTCTTGTCATTCTGGACAATTGTGCTACCTGACAAGTGACGACAAGTCCTAAGCTGTTGCCTTCCAGAGCTCTGACACTCTCCCTATTCATCCGCACCCAAGGTGACTCAGGGTTTGTGCCCTCAGATGCCTCAGCCCTGCTGCTCCAGGGCTTTCCCTGCCTCCCTAAGCGGAAGCTTTCAGCCTGAGTGGCAGGTTAGGAATAGGGAGGGGCCTTGGTTCTGTTTTCCTTGCACACAGCAGGTGCTATTAGTACCCACTCCCAAATCCCTCGGCATTTGCTTCAGCACACAGCAGCTGACCCCCAAACATCTCCAATGAAGATGTTTGCCTTGGGGACACACAGTGCTTGTACACTGGACAGGTCAGTCTCCTGAAAGCATCCTCAACCTGGGACAGACTAGGATTTGGCAGACAAATGCCCTTGGCCCCTGATACCCCTGGTTGGCTTAACTCTGAGCTGTTTCTCAGAATTTCTTAGAACCTGATGCAATGAATGACATAACACTGTAATCCCAGCTGCTCAGGAGGCTGAGGCAGGAGGACTTCTTAAGCCCAGGAGCTCAAGGCCAACCTGGACAACACAATGAGACCCCGCCTCAGAATGAAAGAAAGAGAAAGAAAGAAAAAAAGAAAGAAAGATTACCTAGTAGGATTGAGTTCTATTTGCCCACAGTGATAACTTCCTTAGTAATGAATCTTTTCTTGGATATCTTCCCTTCTCTCTCCTGTCCACTACTTTCAGAGTTTCCTGGAACTCTGCCTCAAATAAGTTCCTTGTACTTGAAATCCTTATCTCAGGGTCTTCATATGTGAGACTTAGCACAATTCCCAACACATAGTAGGCATACAATTAATTAATCAATCTTCAGCAGGTCCTTTAATAAGTTCAGGCTGGCCTGGAGCTCACTCTGTAACCCAGGCTAAACTAAAACTCCCTAGGATCCTCCTGCCTCAGCCTCTTGAGTGCTGGATTACAGGCGTACATCCTACACCCAGTTAGGAGCAATAATCTTCCACACAGAAACACATGGCTTTCTACCCAGGAGGCCTGGAAAGGGAGCTGTCAGATGGAATCATGACAACAGGGCTTTCAGACATGCCTGCAGATGGGAGGGGGAGGCTGGGCTCAGAGGTTGCTTGTGAAATCACTGGCTCTGGAGACAGCACATCGCCTTTTATGGACGCTGCAGCCCTGTCTGCTGTGGAGGGAGCGATTTTCTGTGTAGTCTACAGCACAGCCAGACTCAGAAGATATTCAGACCCCAGAGCCCGGTATTACAAACACTGCCATCAGAGCCGTGCACAAATGAGGTTGCAATCACCCCACAGAGGCGTGCTGGTCCCTCTCACGGTGGGCTGGCACCGCTGAGTGATCCTGTGCCACCCATGAGGAGATGAGTCACGCAAAGGACGTGCAGAGAGACCGCGGCTGCCTCCCCGGGCGAGGGCGGGGAGAAGGTGACCCGACCGCTCTGCTCACAGCGCGGGCGCGGCCCTCCGGAGCTCCTCTCAGTTCCAGCCCCTCCAGGCTTTCTGGGGTGTTGCTCTAGGAGGACCAGACCTCATGGCTAACGAGCCACACCAGGGCCATTTATGAAGGGGTGGCTGGAGAGATGAAGCATGGGTGAAAAAAAAACCGAAAGTGTGGAAATCAAATTGTTTTCATACCAACTGCATATTTCATAGGCACGAACAGAACCAGATTTTTATTTTTGTTTGTTTTTTTGAGACAAGGTTTCGATATGGAGTTCAGGTTGGCCTTGAACTCACTTCATTGCCCAGGTTGGCCTCAAACTGACAGCAATCCTCCTGCCTCAGCCTCATGAGTGCTGGGATTACAGGCATGCACCACCACACCTGGCTCCTCTTTGTAATGTGTGTATTTATTTATTTATTGAGATAGGGTCTTGCTATGTAGCTCCAGACTGGCCTTAAACTCAAAGTGATCCTCCTGCCTCAGCCTTCCAGGATTACAGATGGGCACCACCACACCCAGCCCTACATCATTTCTATCCAAACAGGAGCCCTTGGAATTGAGAGACAGGACCCCCAGGCTTGCATCTGGAGTCTAGATGCTCCCAGGGTGAAGACAGGTGTTTGTGACAGGGACCTTAAGGGAGGCAGCGCATCACCTTCCCGTAACTATGGACTCGGGCTGTGACCGGCTATGGATTTGGCAGTGTTTGGCATTTTGGGAGTTCAGAAAAGAGGTGGGATTAGGAGTTGTGTGGACTGAAGCATGACAGAGGAAGTGAGTAATGTGTGTTGAGTCAAAGGACTCAGCAGTGATGTCTGAGCCCTAGGACCGGATGAAGGGGCAAGGGCAAGCGGAAATGCAGAACTGAGCACTAAGAGAGGGAAAGAGCTCAGTCATTAGAACTAGAATCAAGGTTCGAGAAAAACCAGCAATAAGGCAGTCTTCGTGAGGACTTGCTCAGCTTCCTGAGCTAAGTTTTTTTAATTTCCTGCTGCTAAGAACAGGATTGGCCCCCAGCAAGTGGGCTGTTGGACTTATTTACTGGGTTTGTAGGAGGAGTATGCTGGTCCATTAAGAGATGGACAGAAAGCTGGGCACGGTGGTGCACACCTGTAATCACAACTACTTGGGAGGCTGAAACAGGAGAATCTGTAACCCAGGCTAAACTAAAACTCCCTAGGATCCTCCTGCCTCAGCCTCCTGAGCCCAAGAGTTCAAGATGAGTCTAGGCAGCATATGAGTTGTAATCAAAACATACAGTGATATTTAAATAAAACTTTACAAAATGTGTTACATTAGAAGGCACATTGCCATTCATCTCCCCCTTTCACTTTGAACACATTTGTACCACCATTCTTGCCATTTTCTGAAGCAGTTCTAGGGTCTTCTTCTGGGAGTGACTCCAGTTATGCATTGTGGCTGCCTTGTTGTTCCAAATCCATTTGAAATGCTTACCGTTCATGGTCCTTTTGACTTTGGGGAACCAGAAGTCACACAGTTCCAAACCCAGTGAAAAAGGTAGATGAGGACACACTGTCGAGTTTTTATTGAACAGAAATTGCCCTGAATGTTTTTAATTAATTCAGGACATTCACACAGACACTCATGAAAGAGGACTACCAGAGCTGCCTTGGAAAGTGACAAAGACAATGGAATAAATGTGTTTGAAGTGAGAGGGAGGAATCCCCCCCCAAGAACAGTAATATTTACTTGGAGGTAGTAGACTATTACAATGGAAATACATGTGCCATAGTAAAGGATAGGGGTATTTATTCTTTTAATTTACTATTACTTTAAAAAAATGTTTACTGGGACATGTTTGCAGCACACACTGATTGCATTCATTGTAGGGAATTGGTAGTACATAAGAAGGGGAGGACTTTGAGAGGGATTGATAACAGTGTGTCTTGAACTATTATAAATTTTTCAAAATTTTTATTTAAACATTCACCATGCTGAGTTGTGGGCCAAGGGGAGGAGAAACAAGAAGTCAGCCCCTTCCTGTGAGCCAGCTGGCGTGCGGGCTGGGAGACAAGAAGAATAGCCCTCCCCCACCCCAGTAAGCAATCAGCTGATCTGGAGAATCAGCTGATCTGGATGATAGCTACTGAAGTAGAAAACAACTTAATGCCTGTAGTGTTTAGTATTTGATTGACTTTGCAGGCATAAGGCTGGTGGTCTAGTGATCATTCTTTATAGCTGAGTAGTACTCCATTGTCTAAAATTACATCTTTTTTATTCATTCCTCAGTTGATGGGCATTTAAGTTGTTTCCAAGGTCTGGTTATTACAAGTTGTGCTGCTATAAACATGGGTGCACATATATCACTGTGATATGGTGTTTTCAGTTCTTCTGGGACTATGCCCAGAAGTGTAATAGCTGGGTCAAATGGGACTTCCAATCCCAGCTTTTTGAGGAATCTCCAGATGACCTCCACAGTGGTTGTACCAGTCTACACTCCCACCAACAATGCAGAAGAGTTCCTTTTTCTCCACAGCCTCCCCAGCATTTATTGTTGGTAGTTTTGTTGGTCCTGGCCATTCTTTCTGGAGTGAGATGGTATCTCAGTGTGGTTTTAATTTGCATTTCTCTAATGACCAATGATGACGAACATTTTTTCATGTATTTATTTGCCATTTGTATTTCTTCATCTGAGAACTGTGTGTTCATCTTGGATGCCCATTTTTGGATTGGGTCTTTGAATTTCGGGGGTCTGATTTTTTTCAATTCTTTATAAGTTCTAGACAGAAGTCCTTTGTCTGAGGGACAGTTCACTAAGATTTTTTCCCAGTTTGTAGGTTTTCTTTTCACTCTGCTGGAGATTTCTGTGGACATGCAGAAACTCTTTAATAAGATATGATCCCAGTTATTGATTCTGGGAAGTATTTCCCATGCGGTTTGATTCCTATTCATGAATTCTCTACCTACCCCTATATTTTCAAGATTTTTACCTTCCAACTGATTTAGTATTTCTGTTTTAGTATTTAGATCTTGGATCTATTTAAACTTTAGTTTAGTATATGGTGATAGAAATTAGTCTAGTTTTAGTTTTCAGCATATGGAAAGCCAATTTTTCCAGCACCATTTATTAAAGAGACTATCTTTCTTCCAGTGAACATGTTTGGCCCCTTTATCAAAGATAAGGTGGCTGAATGTGTTTGTAGTTGTAGTTGTATCTTCTAATCTATTCCATTGACCTTCCAGTCTGTTTTTATTCCAGTACCATGCTGATTTTATTACAGTAGCTTTGTAGTATAACTTCAAGTCAGGGATTGTGATGCCTCCTGCCTTGCCTTTGTTGCTTAGAATTGCCTTTGCTGGGCTGGGGATTTAGTTCAGTGGCATAAGCACCTGCCTACCAAGTGCAAGTCATGAGTTTGATCCCTGCTACCAAAAAAAAAAAGAATTGCCTTTGCTATTCTAGGTCTCTTCTGGTTCCAGATGAATTTTAGGAGTGATTTCTCTAGATCTGTGAAGTATGCTAGTGGTATTTTGATTAAGATTTGCATTAAATCTGTATAAAAATTTTGGGAGAATGGCCATTTTCACAATATTTGTTCTTCCTATCCATGAACAAGGGATGTCTTTCCATTTTTTGAGGTCCTGTTCAAATTCTTTTTTCAGGGTGTTATGATTTTCCCTGAATAGATCTTTTACTTGTTTTGTTAGTTTAATTCGTAAGTATTTCATTTTTTTGGATAATATTGTAAAGGGTGTGGCTTCTCTTAGCTCTCAGTGATTTTGTTGTTAATCTGTAGGAATGCTATTGATTTTTGAGTGCTGAATTTGTATCCAGCTACATTACTGAGTTTATTTATTAGACCTAGGAGTCTTTCAATGGAGTTCAGGGGGTCTTCTACGTAGAGTATCATGTCATCTGCAAATAATAATTTAACTTCTTCTTTTCCTTTCCTTACTCCTTTTATTTCTCTCTCTTGTCTAATTGCTTTGGCTAGTCTTTCCAGCACTATATTGAATAGGAGTGGTGATAATGGACATCCTTATCTTGTTCCTGATTTTAGGATAAAGGCTTTCAGTTTTTGGCCATTTAATATGATGCTGGCTGTTGGTTTATCATAGATGGCTTTTATCATATTGAGGTAAAGAACATCTATTCCAATTTTCTGTAAGGTTCTTATCATGAATAAGTGTTGGACCTTATCAAAAGCTTTTTCTGCATCTTTAGAAATGATCATGGGATTCTTGAGACCATACTCATAAGTGAAATAAATCAAACCCACATGTGTAAATACCGATAGTCTCCCTAGTGTAAGAAATAGTAAGAGTACATAAGGTACAAAATCCTTAATAAATACAGTGAAACGATAAGAATCTGCTCAAAGGGGAAAAATTAATGTCTCAGGGAAAATGAGGAAAGAGAAAAAGGAAGGGAAAAGAAAAATATCTAAAATTATATAAACACACTTAGGATAGCTAAGATGACTGTGCTACAAATTCTATAAGTTCTTGGAACAAAACTGTTAACATTCATAGGATTGGAACAATTGTGCATGTTAGTGTCTGGTGATCTGAGGAACTCTTGAAGATCATTATGTAAAATAACAACCCTAGTTATGCTCCTATGACCTTGTTTTGAAGGCCTATCTTGTCAGTGTTTTGGTCTCTTTGCTATTGTTATTTTATTTGTCTTTTTTGTTTCATGTTTTTTTACTAATTTGTTTTGTTTTGTTTCATTTTCCCCCTAATACAGAAAGGATAGAAACATATACATGCATAGAACTTCTCCTAAACAGTTTATGAGAATTGATTATATAATGCAGATGAAATGAACAGCTACCTTGAAGAAAAAGAAACATTCTGGTATCTATTGCTGATTCCGTATCATCATGCTGTGAAATCCAGTAATGCTATTATTCTTTGTTCAGAGTGATTTTAGTCTGTTTTGTATTGTTTAATTTCAAAATACATGAATATATGGACAGCTATTTTGAAGAGAATGAGAGACATTATGGCAGCCATTGTTGATTTTCCTATTGTCTGGTTTTGAAGACTTATAATGCCTTCATCACTCTGTTATGATCAGTTTAATAATATTTTGTTTTGTATGAATTCTTTCTGTGTGAAGATATGGACAACTATTAGAAGAAAACAAGAGACATGATAGTAGCCAGTGATGATCTCCTGTTGTCTTGCTTTGAAATCTTTGTCACTTACATTGTTTTTTTCTGATCTCCTTTGTTCTGTTTTGTTATGTTTAGTTTTACCCTCTTTAAAATAAAATTTTAAAAAGTTTTTTAAAAGGCTTGTGGTCTAATCTATTTGGAGGATAACAATATACAGTATAGCAACTATGGGGGATTTCCTTCTGAATGTGGTAGCCATTGTTAATTCCTTGTTATCTTGTTTTAAAGACCCATATTATTTACATTGTTTTGTTTTGCTTGGTTTTATTCTGTTTTGTTTTGTTTGATTTTATTATATCCAATGGTATGGGAAGCTATTTCAAAGATGACAAGATATATTACAGTAGCCATTGTTGATTTCCTATTATCTTGTTTGGAAGTTCTGTATCACTTTCACTGTTTTGTTTTGATTTGCTTTATTCTGTTTTATTTTGTTTGGTTTTATTATTTGTAAAATGAAAAATTTTTACTGTGTTTTTAAACATTTTTTAATCTTTGTAAATGTTTGTAAAATAAAAAAATGTTTACCATATGTTTAAATGTTTTAAAAATCATATCTCATAGTAGCAAAATCTCCTGTCTAAAAGGGGGTGGGGTGGGGAGGGGATGAGAGGTCAAGCATAGAGGTAAGAGATGTGGCAAGTCCAAGAAAGAAAATGGTCTCTTCTAAGAAGTAAAGGAAGAGAAGTGCCCCCCTTTTTAAAGCTGAAACTCATAATGAAAGTCACTGGATCCTACAGCAAAATGAGAGTAAAAGTAAACTTGATTTCCTGTTTTTAAAAATAGGACCAGCTGGGCAAGGTGGTATGTGCCTGTATTCTGAGTGTTCTGGGGGGCCAAGGCAGAAATAGTGCAAGTGCAAGCCCAGGTTGGGCAAATTAGTGACTTGGTGAGCACTTGTCTTAAAAAAAAAAAAAAAGTAAAGAAAAAAAGAAATAATGACATACACCTGTAATCCTAGCACTTGAGAAGCCGGAGCAGAATTGTTGAGTGTTTGAGGCCAGCCTAGGCTACACAGTGAGTCTAAATCAGCAAGAGTCTGTCTCAAAGAAAAAAAAAAAAGGTGGTGGTGGTGGTGGTGGAGGGGATTTGGATTAGTGGCTTAGTGCAAAGGGTTGGGTTCGAATCTCAGTACTGAGTAAAAAGGGGATCTTAGGCAAACAAGAGATTTAAATAAAAAATTAATTGGATCCTACAGAGATTGTCTCTTAGGATGAATCCTTAGCTGTCATCTATTTTATGTTTTTATTCACATTTATAACTATAAGAGGTACAGTTATTAAATTAGAAAATAATGAAATTCTATGAAGTCTGTTCTATGAAGATTGCAAAACTCTGCAATAAGACTCAGAAAGAATCGTGGGGAATTTGAAATTTAAAACATAAAACTTTTTAGTAGGACCAAAAATTAAAAACTTAAGTGTAAATTTAATAAGATATGCACAAGGTTTGCATGAGGAAAACTACAAAACTGAATGAAGAAGGGGTTGGATATAGCTCAGTGGCAGGGTGTTTGCCTAGTGTGTGCAAGGCCCTGAGTTCAATCTCTAGCGCCACCATCAAAAAAAAAGAAAAAAAAGTTAAAAGAAGCTCAAACAGTGAACACTATGAAGAGATATTCAATGTTTATGGGTAGGAGGACTCAGTAGTGTCCAGAGAGCCATTCTTCCCAACTTTGATATATAGATTCAGTAAAAACCTAATCAATATCCTAGCAAATTATTTTACAAATACTGACAAATTGATGCTTGTTGTAGTCAGGGGTCTCAAGAAGAACAATTATATACAGGACACAGAATTTATATTATTTTATGACGGTCACCCAGAGTTAAATACAAGAAAGTGCAGGAAATCTGTCCACACACTAAAGACCTAGAGAATCCACCTGAGGGCCTGGATCCCACAGCAATGTCCTGCGTGAGTGCAGCTGAAGACCTAGAACCTGTGACAGTGCCTCCTATGGCTCCAACAGGAGGCCTAGAGCCCACGTCAATGACTCATGCAAGTCTGTTCTACAGATCTACACTCAGAAGGCCCCAAGGTCAGTGGTGGAAGCTAGAAAGACATTGGGGTGAAGGATCCGTGCCAGTAGGTTGAGGGATCTGCAGTGAAGCCAAAAAGTGTTGCTCAAAATAAGAATCAGGACCCCCCTGAAATGTACCACAACACTCTTCAGCAACAAGAAGTGCCAAACTCCTCCGATGATGAGGAGAGCTGAGTACATATCAGGAAGCCAGCATGCAAACTTCTCCTGGAAACTGAACAGCACACATCTTCCCCTCTGGAGCCAGGAAGCAGTAAAGACCAGAGGGCCCAAAAAGTGAACCACAGTGATTCCAGCGACCACAAGATCCTGAGCTCTTCTGATGAGAACAGCCGAGTTCATATCAGGGAAGAAGCTCAGCAAACTCCATCAGGAGAACCCACAGCACCAAATAACAACTTCTCCAGTTCTCCCTTTATGCTGGTAACAATCCTCAGGTGCCCGCCCCCAGCACCACGCTGATGCAGTTCAGCTGGTGTTAAGTTGACCACCAGTTTTTAACCCACCCCAATTACATGTGTGAAAATCTTGATGACCTTGAGTTTGTTGATGACTTTTCTGATCCAGCTCCATGGCACAATCTATGAAAGAAGGACTTGATAAATCAACTTCACTCAAATTAAGTTTTTCTCTGCTCTGTGAGAGCCCCTTATAAGTGAAAGAAAATACAAGCCTGGATACAGTAGAAAATATCTGCAAAAAGACACATCTGACAACTATTTTTCCAAATATGCAAAAAACTCTTAAAATTCGTCCATAAGAAAACAACCTGAGCCAGGTATGATGGTGCATACATGTAATCCCACCATGTAGGAGGCAGAGGCAGGAGAATCACATCTTTGAACCCAGGCTGGCCAGCTTAATAACTTAGTGAAACACTGTCTCACAGTAAACAAAAAGTAAAAAAGGGCTGGGGACTTAGTTCAGTGCAAAAACCCTGGGTTCAATGCTTAGTAACACACACACACACACAAACTATCTAATATTAAATAAGTCAGAACCTCTAATAGACACTCCACTAAAGAAGATATTCTTTAACATACATATGAAAAGATGGTCATTGTATGTCATCAAGGAAATCAAATTTAAGTAACTACACATTGAAATACAGCTATATTTGTATTAGAATATCCCAAACCAGAACGCTGACACCAAATGCTGGTTTGGATGTGGCACACAGGGACTGTCCTTCATTGCTGGTGGTTATTTGAATGGTCAAGTTACTTTGGAAGACAGCTTGACAGTCTCTTCCAAAACTAAGCATGCTCTTACCAAACTATCCATCATTTTACTACTTTGTGTTTACCCCAAAGAGTTGAACTATGTTCATACAAAAAATAAATGTGTATTTATATCCACACATATAGATATTTACAAAAATTTTTATTCATAATACCAAAACTTAGAAGCAAGCAAGATGTCTTCAGTAGGTAAATGGGCAAACTGCGGTACACCCACACAATAGATTATTCAATGCTAAATGAAAGAAAGTGCTATAGAAAGACATGGAGGAAATTTAAAAGGATGTTAAGTAAAAGAAGCAAATCTAAGAAGGCTGTACTACATTGTGTGATTCCAACTTCATAAAATTCCAAAAAGGAAAAAGATATGAAAAGAATAAAAAGATCAGTAGATGCTATGGGTCGGGGAGAGAGGGAGGAATAGGTAGACTGCAGATACCTTAGGGCAGTAAAATTATTCTGATGTGTCATTTTAAGTAGTTCTGTTTGTGGTAATCTTTTATAGCAGCCATCAGAAACTAACACAAGGACCTTAGCATTGTTCTCGGAAGTCTTTCTCTGACATTGGAAACGAAGCCCAAGGTTTCGGGCATGCTAGGCAAGTGCTGTACCCCGGAGCTGCACCACTTGGTCAGCATTTTGGCTCAGATCAAGTGGACCAAGACCTTAAGAGGACACAGTAGCCCCAGGGAAAACATGATCAGAATACCTCTAAGAATTAGGTTTCTCCCGGGAAACTAGGATGGAAGCCCCACCCTCATAAGCAACTGAGAAGATGGCAGGTGAGGTAAAGAAACAACCTAAAGCTTGTATTGTTTGATTGACATTGCAGGCCTAAAGCTGGTGGTCTGAGCAACTATTGAGAGGATAACAATACACAATAGAATATGTTAGACTTACTACTGTCTTAGTTTTGAAATCCAGTGTCAAGTTCTCTCTGTTTTATTGTTGTTTTATTCCCTTTAAAATAAAATTTAAAAATTTAAAAAAAAAAGACTTAGGTTTTAGGGAAATAAAGTTGCTGCTGGAGACAGGCAGAAATGTGAATTAAAACAGAATTAGATCTCATTGAAAATTTGATTAAGTGCACCAACACACACACACACATATACTCAACTTTCTGGGGTTAAATGAATTTTAACTGAAATATTAAAAGACACAGTGTTTGAGACTCCACCTGGTGAAATGGAACAAAAACAAGAAAGAAGCTAGGAGGCAGGTCATAAATATTTACCATTAGAAACCAACCCTCTGCTGATTTGATAAGTGTATCTCATTAAACTATTAATGGGCATACTGAGTGAACTTAAAAGTTGCAGATGCATATGACAAATAAATTGGAAAAACAATCATTGTTATCATTTTGTTTTCTATAACATTTTCAAAGAAAGTTGGAACAAGATTGGTTCAGTCTTAACATACAAAAACAATCCCCAAGAAACTTTTTCTATTCGCTTTTTGCTGGGGCTCTGTTGGATCCTATGGAGTTCAAGAATCACATTAGATTTCCTGGCTCACAAGACTGGAGGCTCAGGGTGAGACCTGAGACACGTTGGCTAGAGAACAGTCTGGCTGTCCTCCTCGCCTCTCTTCTAAGAAGGCAGATGTAGTCTGCGAAACTCAGATGAAATAATTGCCCCAGAGGAAGTCAAAGCTTTGGCAGTGGCAATGCTGGGGAGAGGCCTCCAAGCCACATCAAAAGAATGGCTGGGAGGAAGGCGGTTATGGCGGATGCCCTGCTGTTTAACCACAGAGGTGTGCTGTTACAGGTCCCTACTCTGCTCTTTAATGGCAGTGAGTCCCTTTCACCTTGCAACCAAAGCTGCGGGGTATAAGTGTGCGTAAGGGAAGAAAGATCAGCGCTGTGAAGAATACATATGGAATTCAGTCCAGTAGCTTTTAATCAACTTAGAAATCCATCAGGAAGTTTCCATAGGAAGAAGATAGAAAGGATTGGGCAAGAAGGAACCAGTTTTGTTTGTTTTTCAGAAAACTGTCAGTTCTAATTCTCATTCAGGGGTCAAGGTCAGCTCTTAGTTTTCATACCATCAGGGGTAGAGTGTGGAGGAGCTGTGATGAGCCAACTGGATTGGGCAAAGAGTGGGTAGGAGCCAACACCCAGACCTAGGCAATGGGTGGGAGGTGATTCCGGGTCATTTCAAACAGGGAGGAAAGCAGAGAAGGAAGATGCTATGCCTGGAGAAGGCCTATGCAAAATGGTGTGTGTGCATGGACACACACAGGGTTTCTGAATGTGGAAAGCAGGTTTGGCCATGGCTAACTGGAGATGACGCAAGTCTAAAAATCACGGAGAGTCATCAATCTAAAAATATTTTAAAAGTGAGGACGAAGAAGAAGCTAGCAGGTGAGAAACAGGCTCCAAAACAAGATAGAAAGCAGATTCCACTTTCTGGATGAAACTCAGAGGATGAGTCCCCTAGGGTACTGCAACATTGGGGACCGCATTGTTTAAGCCCCACCGTGAGACATAGGCTCTCAGAGAATGTGTGAAGAGGAGTCACCCCAGAAAATCCAGGACCTCTGCCTGCTGGCAGCAGCAGGGTTTTCCACCTGGGCACCAGCCCACCAGAGAGTTCTTTGCTGTGGGAAGTGCAGTGCTGCGCATTAGAAGGTGTTTCCCTTGATTCTCCCCTGCAGTCTTATTCTTTCTCAATTGCCCCAGGATGGATAGCTTCTCTCTCCTCCCCCTCCTTCTCCCTGTCCTTCCCCTTCTCATCTTTCTCCTTTTCCCCCCTGCCCGCTTCTTCTTCTTCTTGACGATTTAACCTAATCTCATAAATGCTCTCTCGAAGTACCTCATTCCCCATGTAACTGACTCCCAAGGTGATACTCTGAACAGATGGCTCCTGGAATAACAGAGGCGTTGGCTGGATCACTGGAGCCAGGGAACCATCTAAAAAGCCCATCTTGAAAATCAACTTCTTTGTCCCTGAATTTCCCGCTGAACTTGCCCCCCACACTTCTGAATGCACACTCATCATTTCCATGTGGATCTTCCACTGGTGCCTTAAGATGAAAATGTGCAGTGGATCTCTCCTCAGTGAACCTCTCATGGGCCTGCAGCCATGGTTCCTTACACCAGGATCCAGGTAAGCTTTGGGCTACAAAAGCCATGAGATAAAGATGTATGTGGTTTTAAGAGGTTGTTTGTTGTAATGTGCCATGCAGCAACAGAAGAGTGAGATGGACCTCAATTTCTGCCAAATCTGAGTTATTTAATTTATGGTAATTGAGAAAAATAAATGGACGAATGAAAATGGCCTGAAGTCAGGGCTATTTCCAGAAGTCCTGGAGGCTTCCAGAGGTGGATGCCTGGGAGCTGACAAATCTCAGGCACTCAGGAACTGCCAAAGGCCATCGGCCATGGACTAGGGAAGCCCGCCTCAGCTGTGGTGTCGCACCTTCTGTTGAGGGAAGTGGGGACCAGGTGGGAAGAGAGATCACCACGCAGCATGAGCCAGCAGCAGGATGAAGGCACAGGGCCAGCTGGCCTAGGGGGCAAAGCAGACACAGAAGAAAAGCATATACTGAGGTCAGAAGGGTCAGGCGAAGACGCAACCATGCCAGCACCAAAGGCAAGGAGGAAGCCAGGAGAGCTGCAGCATCTGCAGGGAGGCCACCAAAGGCAAGTCTGCTCCACAGCCAGCAAAACAAAACCTTCACACACTCCTTTAATTGCCCTTTCATTTATTTCTACTCTGGCCAGACAGCCAGAGTGACTGAGCTGGTGCTACAGGGCAGTGATGGCGAAACTGTTAGAAGCTGAGTGCCCAAACTGCAACCCCAAACCCACTTATGTATCAAAAAGTGCCAACACCGCAATTGAACATGAAAGCTGAGGTTTTAGTTTTTTAAAAAAAAAAAACCAAAAACAACTGTTATCCGATGCCTGACTGCTGGGGCGACTTGGCTCTCATGCCAACAGAGAGGGCTCCGTGTGCTCGCTGCAGCATATATGCCACAGGGTCGCCACCGCTGCTGTAGGTGAACCCAACCATGTTCTGAAAGCAGCTCATAGATAAGCTCAAAGCCTGTCCTTTTTTATATTTTGTTATGTGATTTAGGGAGCACAATCAAGAGGGGAATGAAAAAATTATGAGACAAGGTAAACCTGGGTGTGGTGGCACATGCCTGTAATCCCAGTACTCAGGAGGATCCTTGTGAGTTTCAGACAAGTCTGAGTTACAAAGTGAGCTCAAAGCCAGCCTGAACTGCGTGGTGAAACAGACCTTGTCTCAAAAAGACAAAAAATGAGACAAAGTATGAGCAAAACGCCTTCCTTTCCCACTTACTTGATTATGGTGAACATGTTTTCTCTTACTGTTTTGGGGGGAGTGGCTTCTTGAAACAGCATCTCACTGTGTAGTTCAGGCCAGCCTTAATTCACTATGTGACCCAGCTCGGCCTTGAATTTTCAGCCAGCCTCCAGCCTTACCCTCCCAAGTGCTGGGATTCCAGGCATGCACCACCATGCCTGGCTCATACTTACATTTTAAAAAGAGAAAACTTGACATGAAATTGATGGTAAACCTAGCGTTCATCCTAGCAAGAATTAATATTCCTTAAATTACACAAACCATTTTAAAGAAATTCCCATCTATTTCCATAAGACACATATTTTGAATATTTTTTCAATATTTTATTATGAAAATTTTCAAACCTACAAAAAAGTTGAAAATATTTGGCAGTTAGCACCTACATGCCCACCACCACCATGTAATAGTCTACAATTATTTCACAAGTTGCTGTTTAGCACATCTCTGTGTGTTCTTCAGCTTATTGATCCAGATAACTTTAGGTGAATTACAAGCATCCATATATTTCCCCTCAAGCACATTAGCATATGTATCGCTAATGAGAATTTAGCATTTGTTGACAGATATTTTTGAGGCAGAACTGACACTCAAGGAAATGTCTAAATCTTAAGGAGATCATTTCAACAAATGGCAGACATCTGCAGAATCCTAATCTCTATTATAGAAGCACAGTATAACACATTGCTATCTCTCAGAAAGTGGGCGGAAAGAACCAAGACTGTCAACAGCTTAATTTTAGACTACCAGCTTCTGGAAGTAGAATACACTGTTGTTGTTGATATTGTTGTCGATTTGGTTTTTTCAGGACAAGCTCTTGCTATGTGGTTAAAGTCATTATGTAGCCAGGCTGACCTCAAACTCACATCGATCCTCCTGCCTCAGCCTCCTGAGTGCTAGGATTACAGGCATGTACCTTCATGCCTGGCTAGGCATTTTTGCTGTCTTAAGTCACCCAATCTGTGGCAATTCACTATGGCGGACCCAGGAAACTTGGACACCAGCTCGCTGGGTAAGGGGATAGGGCTCTGGATCCCATCTCTCCATGAGAGATGTGTCAAACAGTTGTAACCTCTGATTCATCATAATAAAAAAACAAGCAAATGTATTTCAAACGTTTCTTAGATTGGTACTCAATAGGTCATGCATAATTAAAACATAGGTTAGAAACAAATCTTTTCGTACATAAAAGAATTGAAAAGCCTGTGCAAACCAACAAGACAAAAATACAAGTCTTTTTTCCTGATGCCTGTTGTGCATTACCCTAAATTGGTTTCTGGACTCTAATTAATCACTCCCTGGCGGTGTCATCTGGAGGTCTCCTTGGCCTTGGGTAGAATTTTGTTATATTTTGTCTCAGAGAATGAAAACTGACATAAGCACTTGGCTAACTGCAGCGCAGATGGCTGATGGATGTGGTTTCATGCAAATGCCCCGGCCGTCTTGCTGTGTGGTCAAGCTCTGACCCCAAAGTGGAACTGAATTTATATTTCAAAGCCTTCCTTGGGGAAGACGGCTGGCTTTCCATCAGCTTCCTTCCCCTTTCCCACCACGGTGGCTTGGAACACGCCTAAGAAAACCCTAAGTATTTTTGAATTGGTTTTTTTTTTCCCCCTCTGTGAAAGCCTCCTTTGCTGTAAGCTAGCAGTCATAGATAGGAAAAGATCTTATCCATTTGTAAAAACTACAGTGAAAATGGTGAGAATTGCGTTAACAAAACCACTGACTGGTGAAGATTTAATGTGAATATTCCACAGTCTCACAGAAATCTGCAGGCCATGACAGACTCGGTCCTTCAAGAAAGCTAAATATTTCATCTGTGCCTGTGTCCGATGTCTTCTCCAATTGTTCTTTCAGGAAGAGTTTGTGCTTTACATTTTAGAATTGCAGAGGTCGGCTCACGATCATGCCTAGGAATGGAATCCTGGTTTGTTTTCTCCTCCATTAAGGTGTAAGCTCATGAAGGCAGGAAATAGCTAAATTGTTTTCTGTTGCTCACATTATACTCACTGGACTAAGTACATGGCAGATGCTTAATCTGGGGTGATGTTCAAAATCGTTATTTCTTTATTGGTCTTTCCTTTTCTTTTCTAGACAGGATCTTGTTATATAGAGCTCAGGCTGGTTTTGAACTCACTATGTAGCCCAGGCTGGTCTTGAACTCACAGAAATCTTCCTGCCTCAACCTCCTGAGTGCTGGGATTACAGGCCTGCACCATCACACCAGCAAAACCTTTAGCATCTAAGGTACATGGCATTGCGTGAGAGCCCTTCCTCCTTCCTTCCCAAGACACTCAAGCACCGATCTCCTCCCAGGGAATCAACGCAGCTAGTTTCTGGGCCTGTTATAACAAGGGACCATAAACTAGGTGACTTAAAACACCAGAAATGTGTTCTCTCAGGGTTCTGGGGACTTGAAGCCCTAAATCAAGGTGCTAGACTTGCCTTTGAGGGACCTAGGGGTGAATCTGTTCCACATCTTTCTCTTGTCTCCTAATATTGTCAGTGACCCCTGGTAGCCCCTGGATTTAGACACTGCAGCCTCCACCTGTCTTCACATGGGGTTCTTTGTGTGTCCAACATGTGTCATCCTAATCCTAATCCTACTGAGCATGACACATTTTGATTTGGTTACATTTGGAAGGGCTTTGTTTTCAAATAAGGCCACATTGACAGGTACTAGGAATCTGAGCTCGTTAAGGCAGTGAGGAGGCTGTGTTCCTCCCCTGTGGCTGGCGGGTTCCCTGTCCCTTCACGCTGTCTTCCCTCTCTACAGGACTATCCCTGCAACCTGACTCTCTCCTCACAGGGACACCCTAATGAACTCACTTTAATTTCATTACTTCTGGTGGGGGTGGAGGGGGTGGGGGGTGGGGGGGTGGTAACAGCTCAGGGGCACAGTGCCTGCCTGGCAAGAGCGAGGTAGTGAGTTCCATTCCTGTACCCTCCCCCTCCCCAAATTCAATTACTTCTATATAGACTGCTTCCAAATAAGGTCACATTCTCAAATATGGGAAGTGAGGGTGTCAATGTCCTCACTGGGTGGGTAGGGTGTGTAGATCAACCCATAGCACCAAAGTAATACACTTAACTTATTACTTGAATGCTTTATGAAGGTCAAGAATTACACACACACACACACAAAAGCAAATGTGTAGTAGTCACATGTCCAATTACCCAGTTGTTACTGTTGTAGCTTGGCATAACTGACGCCATCTTAAGCCCTGCATTTAACTAGTGCCCTGTATTCAGGAAAATGGAAAATTACTCAGGGTATGAGTCTGATGAGAAAAGCAGAATGAGCTGTACCTACAGGAGAAAGATTAACCTGCTCAACACAAGAAGCAGGATACAGGTGTCAACCGAAAATTAATGAAAGATTTGATCTAAATTGTTTTCATCAGGATGTCTTTTGTGATTCTCTCTTTTAAAAGCTCTGTAACTTTCCAGTTCGGGCCATTTGTTTGGACCCTGAACTGGAGAGAAGGGGGGTGTCTGTATACGAGTGGTCCTGAGCTCAATTAATTAAATTCCAAATTTATTGGTTTGGCTACTTGGATTCCTATATTGTTGTTCACGAACCCACCTCAGTTACTCAGCTATCTTAGGCACTATTTTAAAAATTTTCTACATTATTAGCTATAAAATCAGAAACAATACTATGACCATACTCAGGGAACCCATGAGCTTGAAAGATTTGTGTTTTTATTTTCTGTCATTAAGGTTGGATTATTTTCTTAAGCACTTGTTTTGAAATGGAAATTATATATCCTTAAGCACTGTGTTGTAAGAAACAAATAAGTCATTAGTAACAATAACTAAACCATACACTGGCTAAGAATGTGGGCTCCATCACTGTGGAGTATGCCTGTGATACAGCACTCAGGAGGCTGAGGCAGGAGGATCACTATGAACTGGAGGCCAGCCTAGGCTACACAGTGAGTTCAAGGCCAGCCTAAACTATGTAGTAAGACCCTGTCTCAAAAAACAAAAATGAAAACAAAAACAAACCGGGAATGTGGGCTCTGAGATTTGAAGTTGGAGCACCAAGATTATATTCTGGCTCTGGAGCTGACCAGCTGTGTGACCTCAGGCAAGTTAATTAATCTCTCTGAGCCTTCATTCCTTCATTTATAAGGGAGAGATAAGGACAGAAATGTTCTTTTGAAGCACTATACACAGTATTTGTTCAAAGTAAATGCTAAATGTTGGCTACTTATTCTGAAGTATTCATACATATAAAATATTCTAAAAGATAAAAGATAAAATGGAAATTCTAATGATCTCTTTAGGTAAAAACTCACCCTTTTCTAGAAAATATTTTACTTTAAAATAGGGTTCAGTGGTAGAATTCTTGCCTTGCATGTATGGGTCCTAGGTTCAAACCCCAGAACTGCAAGAAAAATAATAATAATTCTTTTCTCTTTGTTTTAATTGTTTTGTAAAAATAGGTAACTTGTGATCTTGGCATGGTGGTACATATCTGTAATCTCTGCACTTGGGAGATTGAGGTAGTGCGGCGCCCTTTTCTGTCCATGCCGCATCCTAGTCCATCCACGCGTTGTGACAATCGCTTCTCCAGGAAAAGGACGCCACATGTGGGATTTGGGCGTGGGGATCTTGGAATGTTTTGTACTGATAATTGTAATTTGTGTAGTTCACATGTGTATGTTTTTATGTAATGCTCAATATGGAGTCGAGGGTGGAGACTCCAGGGGGGTTGCTGGAGGCCCTCTAGATAACCCCTTTGTGAGGACTGGTTGTGGGGTTTTACCTTCTGTGAATAATGTGAGAGAAGTTTATGCGGGAGCTTTGGGTGAAAGAGCTCATGGAGGAGGATTTACAAAATTCCTGTGAGACAACTGCCCTGAGACACTGGACAGGCAGCCAAAGACGGGCAACTAGGACACATATGTTACGCCACCGGCCGCCTAAGACAGGCACAGGACCAATTGCTGTCCTGCAGGCCCAT